>ML430712.1:0-59484 GCA_005239525.1 Nicotiana knightiana | reverse complement strand
AAAAAAAAAAAAAAAAAGTTAACCACGATACTTACCTTGCTCCAACAACCAATCTCAAAACTCAACCACGGCTTTTCCCTTCGAACAAGCCTCCAAACTAGTAGAATCTAGCAAATTACCAACTAAAAAATTCAAATAAAGTACTACCCATGATCGCAAAGAATTCAATTTAGGCCATTTTTAAAAAAGTCAACAAATGTCAACACCCGGGCCCGATTGGTCCAAACCCGAAATTCAGACCAAAACCCGATTACCCATTCACCCTCGTGCTTGGTTATATAATTGGTTTTGGAATCTGACCTCAATTTGAGGTCTAAATCCCCAATTTATCAAATCCCTAGTTTATACCCCCCCCCCTCCAATACCACCATGAAAACTTTAGATTTTAGGTCGAATCTTAGGAAAAAATAGTGGAAGATTGAAAGAAATTAGTTTAAGATCACTTACCAATGATTTGGGGAAGAAAAGTTCTTTGAAAAATCGCGTCTTGCGTTTCTAGGTTTGAAAATTTGAAGAATGAATCAAAAATCCCGTCTAAGTCCTATTTCATCAACTGCAAATATCACAAATGCGATATGGGCTTCGCAAATGCGAAGCCTGCAAACGCGAAGAAACTTTTGCAATTGCGAAGTCCTTTACACCTCTGATGTCTTTGCAATTGCGAAAGATAGTTCGCAAATGCGAACTCTGAATGACCGCAAATTCGACACAATCGTCGCAAATGTGAAGAATGCCTTCCCCAGACCCAATTCGCAAATGCGAAACCTGTGTGGCCCAGTTTCTCTTCGCATTTGCAATGAAAAGCTCGCAAATACGAACCCCTAAGAGGTCGCAAATGCGATGCCCGATCTCGCAAATGCGAGATCAGAGGCCTGCAACAAGATCAATTACACCAACTATTTCACCAAGTCCAAATTCACTCCATAGCCTATTCGAAACTCACCCGAGCCCTCGGGACTCTAAACCAAAGGTGCACACTAGTCTAAAAATATAATACGGACTTGCTCGCGCGATCAAAACACCTAAATAACACCTAAAACTACGAATTGAACACCAAATCAAATGAGATTTTCAAGAAAGCTTTGAAATTTCTATTTTCACAACCGGGCGTCCGAATCACGTCAAATTAACTCTGTTTCTCACCAAATTTCACATATAAGTCATAAATATGGTATTGGACCTATACCAGGTTTCGGAACCAAAATACGAACCCATTATCCAAAAAGTCAAACTTTGGTCAAACATTTCCAATTCGTTTAACCTTTAACTATCAAATTTCGACAAAGTCCGATATTTGGGCTAGGGACTTTCGATTTCGATTCTGGGCACAGCCCAAGTCCCAAATCACGATACGGACGCACCAAGACCATCAAAATACGAATCCATGTCCGCTTACCAAAAATATTGACCGAAGTCAACTCGAATGAAGTTTTAGGCAAATTTCTTATTTTTATCAATTTTCAACAAAAAATCTTTTCGGAAAAACGCCCAAACTGCGCATGCAAATTGAGAAAGGCTAAAACTTGATTTTTAAGGCTTCAGATCACAACATTAGTTTCAAAACACGAGATGACCTAGCGGGTCATCAAATTCTCCACCTCTAAAACAACCGTTCGGCCTCTAACGAACATAGAAAAGTACCTAAATTGGTGAATAGGTGGGGATATCGACTCCGCATGTCCGACTCGGACTCCCAAGTAGCTTCCTCAACGGGCTGACCTCTCCACTGCACTCGGACTGAAGGATAACTCTTCGATCTCAACTGACGAACCTGTCGGCATAGAATGGCCACAAGCTCCTCCTCATAAGTCAAATCCTTTTCTAACTGGACAGAGCTGAAATCCAACACATGGGATGGATCGCCGTGATACTTCTGGAGCATGGACACATGGAACACTGGATGAACTACTGATAATCCCGGAGGCAACGCAAGCCAGTAAGCCACATCTCCCACTCTCTCGAGAATCTAAAAAGGTCCGATATACCTAGGGCTCAACTTGTCCTTCTTTCCAAACCCCATTACACCCTTCATGGGTGATACCTGGAGCAACACTCTCTCACCGACCATGAATGAAACATCACAGACTCTACGGTCGACATCTCTTCTGCCAAGACTGAGCTATGTGAAGTCAATCCTGAATAATATTGACCTTATCAAAGGCATCATGTACTAGATTTGTACCCAACAACCAAGCCTCCCCCGGCTCAAACCACCCAACTGCGATCGGCACCGCCTATCGTATAATGCCTTATAGGAGCCATTTGAATGCTCGACTGGTAGCTGTTATTGCAGGCGAACTCTGAAAGGGGAAAGAATTGATCCCACGATCCTTTGAAATCTATAACACATGCGCGGAGCATATCCTCCAAAATCTGAATAGTGCGCTCAAACTGTCTGTCCTTCTGAGGATGAAACGTTGTGCTCAACTCAACCCGCGTGCCCAACTCACGTTGTGCTGCCCTCCAGAAGTGCGAGGTGAACTGCGTACCTCGATCAGAAATGATAGACACGGGCACACCGTGAAGACGGACGATCTCCCGAGTGTAAATCTCTGCCAACCGCTCCGAAAAATAAGTAACTGCCACAGGAATGAAATGCGGTGACTTAGTTAGTCTGTTCACAATGACCCAAACGGTATCGAACTTCCTATGAGTCCGTGAGAGTCCAACAACGAAATCCATAGTGATACGCTCCCACTTCCACTCAGGAATCTCTATCTTCTGAAGCAAACCACCGGGCCTCTGATGCTCATACTTCACTTGCTGATAATTTAGGCACCGAGCTACATAAGCAACTATATCATTATTCATCCTCCTCCACCAATAATGTTGTTGCAAGTCCTGATACATCTTTGTGGCGCTCGAATGAATAGAATACTGGGAATTGTAGGACTCCTCAAGAATCAACTCACGAAGTGCATCCACATTAGGCACACAACACGACCCTGCATCCTCAAGACTTCGTCATCTCTAACAATAACCTTATTGGCACTATTATGCCATACTGTGTCCCTAAGGACCAACAAATAAGGGTCGTCATACTGCCGATCTCTTATACGCTCAAACAAGGAAGAACGAGCGACTATGCAAGCTAGGACATGACTGGGCTCTGAAATAGCCAACCTCACAAACTTGTTGGCCAAAGTCTGAACATCTTATGCTAGCAGCCTCTCACCGACTAGAATGAACGCAAGACTTCCCATACTCACTTCCTTCCTACTCAATGCATCAGCCACCACATTGGCCTTCCCGGGATGATATAAGATGGTGATATCCTAGTCTTTTAATAGCTCCAACCACCTCCTCTGCCTCAAATTGAGATCCTTTTGCTTGAACAAATACTGAAGGCTTCGATGATTAGTGAAAACCTCACACGACACGCCATAAAGATAGTTCCTCCAAATCTTCAGCGCATGAACAATGTCTGCCAACTCTAAGTCATGGACAAGGTAATTCTTCTCATGAACCTTCAACTGTCGTGACACATATGCAATCACCCTGATCTCCTGGATCAATGCCACACCGATCCCCATACGGAACGCATCACAATAGACCGTGTAAGATCCTAAACTTGTGGGCATCACCAGCCCCGACGTTGTAGACAAAGCAGTCTTGAGCTTCTGAAAGCTCGACTCACATTCGTGTGACCATCTGAGCGGGGTACCCTTCTGGGTCAACCTGGTCAACGAGGCTGCTATAGATGAAAACCCCTCCACAAATCGACGATAATAGCCCACCAAACCCAAGAAACTCCTGATATCCGTAGCTGAAGTGGGTGTAGGACAGTTCTAAATTGCCTCAATCTTCTTAGTATCTACCTGAATTCCCTCTGCTAATACAACGTGGCCCAAGAAAGTGACTGAATCCAACTAAAAACTCGCACTTCAAAAATTTAGCATATAACTGACTATCTCTCAGAGTCTGAAGCACAGTCCTAAGGTGGTGATGCTCATGCTCCTCTCGATTGTGGGAGTAGATCAAGATATCGTCAATAGAAACAATCATAAAGGAGTCTAAATAAGGTTTTAACACTCGGTTCATCAGATCCATGAATGTTGCTGGGGCATTTGTCAACCTAAAAGACATCACCAGAAACTCATAATGCCCGTACCGAGTCAGAAAAGTTGTCTTAGGGACATTGGATGCCCTAATCCTCAACTGAAAGTATCCAAATCTCAAATCATTCTTCGAAAAAACCTTGGCACACTTAAGCTGATCAAATAAGTCATCAATCTTTTATGGCGCTCGAATGAATAGAATACTGGGAATTGTGGGCCTCCTCAAGAATCAACTCACGAAGTGCATCCACATTAGGCACACAATACAACCCTGCATCCTCAAGACTTCGTCATTTATAACAGTAACCTTATTGGAACCACCAAGTTGTATTGTGTCCCTAAGGACCAACAAATGAGGGTCGTCATACTACCGATCTCTTATACGCTCAAACAAGGAAGACCGAGCGACTGTGCAAGCTAGAACACGACTCCGCTCTGAAATATCCAACCTCACAAACTGGTTGGCCAAAGTCAGAACATCTGATGCTAGCGGCCTCTCACCGACTGGAATAAACGCAAGGCTGCCCATACTCGTTGCCTTCCTACTCAATGCGTCGGCCACCACATTGGCCTTCCCGAGATGACTTAAGATAGTGATATCATAGTATTTCAATAGCTCCAACCACCTCATCTGCCTCAAATTGAGATCCTTTTGCTTGAACAAATACTGAAGGCTCCGATGATTAGTGAAAACCTCATACGACACGCCATAAAGATAGTGCCTCGAAATCTTTAGCGCATGAACAATGGCTGCCAACTCTAAGTCATGTACATGGTAATTCTTCTCATGAACCTTCAACTGTCGTGATGCATATGTAGTCACTCTTCCCTCCTGCATCAATACCGCACTGAGCCCCACACGGGACACATCATAATAGAATGTGTAAGATCCTGAACCCGTGGGCAACACCAACACCGTCGCTTTAGTCAAAGCAGTCTTGAGCTTCTGAAAGCTCGACTCACAATTGTGTGGCCATCTGAACGGGGCACCTTTCAGGATCAACCTGGTCAACGAGGATGCTATAGATGAAAACCCCTCCACATATAGACGGTAATAGCCCGCCAAACCCAAGAAACTCCTAATCTCCGCAGCTGAAGTGGGTCTAGGCCAGTTTTGAAATACCTCAATCTTCTTAGGATATACCTGAATTCCCTCTGTTGATACAACGTGGCCCAAGAAAGTGACTGAATCCAACTAAAAACTCGCACTTCAAAAATTTAGCATATAACTGATTGTCTCTCATAGTCTGAAGCACAATCCTAAGGTGTTGCTCGTGCTCCTCTCGATTGTGGGAGTAGATCAAGATCTCGTCAATAAACACAATCATAAAGGAGTCTAAATAAGGCTTTAACACTCGGTTCATTTAGATCCATGAATGCTACTGGGGCATTTTTGTCAACCCAAAGGACATCACCAGAAACTCATAATACTCGTATCGAGTCCAAAAAGCTGTCTTAGGGACATCGGATGCCCTAATCCTCAACTGAAGGTAGCCAAATCTCAAATCAATATTCGAAAACACCTTGGCACCCTTAAGTTGATCAAATAAGCCATCAATCTTTGTTAATGGATATTTGTTCTTGATGGTGACTTTGTCCAAATGCCGATAATATATGCACATCCGCATCAATCCATCCTTCTTCTTCACAAACAACACAGGTGCACCCCAGGTTGAGACACTAGGTCTAATGAAGCCCTTATCAAGCAAATCCTGCAACTGTTCCTTCAATTCCTTCAGCTCTGGAAGGACCATACGGTATGGCAGAATGGAAATGGGCTGAGTGCCCGAAGCCAAATCAATACAAAAATAAATATCCCTGTCGGGTAGGATCCCCGATAGGTCTGCAGGAAATACATCTGGAAACTCACGAAACAACTAGCACGGAATCCATAAAAGGAACCTTTGTACTAGAATCACAGACATAATCCAAATAGGCTAAACACCCTTTCTCGACCATACGCCGAGCCTTCATATAAGAGATAACCCTGCTGGTAGAATAGCCAGGAGTCCCTCTCCACTTTAATCGAGGCAACCCCGGTAAGGCTAAGTTTACCGTGTTGGCGTGACAATCCAATAAAGCGTGATAAGGTGACAACTAATCCATACCTAATATAACATCAAAATTCACCATATCGAGGAGTAGAATATCTACACTAGTCTCAAGACTCCCAATAGTGACCACACACGAACAATAAACACGATCTACAATAATAGCGTCCCCCACATGTGTGGACACATATACAAGGGCACTCAAAGAATCATGAGGCACAACCAAATATGAAGCAAAATAAAATGACACATAGGAGTAACTAGACCACATATCAAATAGAACTGAAGCATCTCTACTGCAAACTGCAACAATACCTGTAATAACAGCATCAGATGACTCATCCTCTCTAGGACTGCCTCTAGCTGGCTGGCCTCCACCTCTAGCGGCCTGACCTCCACCTCTAATGGTCAGGCCACCACCTTTGGCTACCTGACCCTTACCTCTATCTAGCTGAGCGGGCGGTGTAGCACCCGGTGCCGGGACCATGGCACGAGAACACTGATGTTGTGAACTGCTCGATACATGAGGGCAAAATCTAGAAATATGACTCGGGTTACCACAAGTATAACAAGACTTCGGCTGCTATGACTGCTGGCCGTGAAATTGACCCTGTCAACCTCAGTAACCACCCTGAAAACTCTGGAGCGGAGGTGCGCTGATAGAAGTTGGTAGTGTTGTAGGCTAGCTGATCAAAATAAGGCATATGAGGGCCACCACCACCTGGAGCACCGTGGGATGCCTGGAGTGCTGAATGAAAAGACCTAGGAGGATGCCCCACCAACTTGTCACTACCCGAAATTCCCACCGTCGGGACCGTGATGACGCCTAACATTCCACTTGCTAGGCAAGCCACATTAGAGTATTATAAAATCAATTTTAATACAATTCAGTAGTTAACAACAAATAAGCTATAAAGAGTGCAGAATATTATAACAACTTCATCATTTATCACTACCCGGATTTGGTGTCATAATTCACGAACATTCTAGAATTTACTACAAGTAAAAGTCTAAAAGAAGTACAATTGTTTGAATGAAAGCAACAGGGAAGCAGAAAATATAGACGGGGACTTCAAGGTCTGTGGACTCCGACAGATCTACCTTGAGTCTCCGTTGGTCCAATCCGAGCTGCAATGCCTCTCGCTCAACTGGGGCCAATACATCTGCACAGACAGTGCAGAGTGCAGTATCAATACAACCGACCCCATGTACTAGTAAGTGTCGAGCCTAACCTCGACGAAGTAGTGACGAGGGTAAGACAAGACACCTACAATCAACATGTACAGTTTAACAGTGGATATACAGATATCAGGAGGGGAAAACATGCTGAGGGGAAATACGAGATAAAGAACTACCGCAAAAAGATAACTTGAAGGGTATATACACTATGAACCAATAAGAACCAATGAACACAACAAAAGAAAATTACACGGCATCACCCTTCGTGCTTTTAATCTCATCCTCACCATGAAATTAATAGAAATTTCACGGCATCACCCTACGTGCATTAACTCTCATAATATGACACGACATCACCCTTCGTGCATTATACTCACAATATGGCACGACATCACCCTTCGTGCATTAACACTCAACCCCACATAAAGTTAATAGAATCGACACGATATCACCCTTCGTGCATTAACACTCTCCCTCACCAAAACAATGAACAATGACAATATAGAGATAGAAAACAACAAGAACAACTCTTACTTCAACATTTGGTTCCACAATACCAATCTCAGTTTGAATTAATACTCAATCAATACCAAAGTCCGTAAACATAATAAGAATGATCAACATCACAATTAACTAGTCTAAGCAAGAATATTATGATCAAGGAAATCAACAATTACAAAAATGAGACCCACTCGCATGCTATGACCCAACAACAATACATAGGAACTCAACACCTCACATATACGTAGTACCCAACATCTAAACACGTAGCAAATACACAAGTAAGTCCTAATCTCTCAAGCCAAAGTTAACCACGACACTTACCTCGATCCAATAGCCAAACTCAAAGCTCAACCACGACTTTTCCCTTCGAACAAGCCTCCGAACCAGTAGAATCTAGAAAATTACCAACTAAACAATTCAAATAATGTCTTAGGAACTACCCACGATTGCAAAGAATTCAATTTAGGCCATTTTTGAAAAGTCAACACCCAGGCTTGCTTGGTCCAAACCCGAAATTCGGACCAAAACCCGATTACCCATTCACCCCCGAGCCCGGTTATATAATTGGTTTTGGAATCCGACCTCAATTTGAGGTCTAAATCCCCAATTTATCAAAGCCCTAGTTTCTACCCAAAAACCCCCGATTTCACCATGAAAACTTTAGATTTTAGGTCGAATCTTAGGAAAAAGTAGTGGAAGATTGAAAGAAATTAGTTTAAGGCCACTTACCAATGATTTGGGGAAGAAAAGATCTTTGGAAAATCGCCTCTTGTGTTTCTAGGTTTGAAAATTTGAAGAATGAATCAAAAATCCCGTCTAAGTCCTATTTCTTCAGCTGCAGATATCGCAAATGGGACCTGGGCTTCGCAAATGCGAAACCTGTAAATGCGAAGAAACTATCGAATTGCGAAGTCCTTCACACCTCTGTTGTCTTAGCAAATGCGAAGGATGGTTCGCAAACGCGAACTCTGAATGACCGCAAATGCGACACAATCGTCGCAAATGCGAATAATGCCTTCCCAGACCCAATTTGCAAATACGAAACCTGTGTGGCGTTGCGAAGAGAAGCTCGCAAATGCGAACCCCTCAGAGGTCGCAAATGTGATGCCTGATCTTGCAAATGCGAGGTCAGAGGTCTGCAACAAGATCAGTTACACCAACAATTTCACCAAGTTCAAATTCACTCTATAGCCTATCCCAAACTCACCCGAGCCCTCGGGGCTCTAAACCAAAAGTGCACACTAGTATAAAAACATCATAAAAACTTGATCGCGCGATCAAAACACCAAAATAACACCTAAAACTTTGAATTGAACACCAAATCAAATGAGATTTTCTAGAAAGCTTTTAAATTTTTATGTTCACAACCGGACGTCCGAATCACGTCAAACCAACTCCGTTTCTCACCAAATTTCATAGATAAGTCATAAATATGGTATTTGACCTATACCGAGTTTCGAAACTAAAATACAGACCCGTTATCCAAAAAATCAAACTTTGGTCAAACATTCCCAATTCATTTAGCCTTTAACTATCAAATTTCGACAAAGTCTGATATCTCGGGCTAGGGACTTCCGATTTCGATTTTGGGTATACGCTCCAGTCCCAAATCACGATATGGACCCACCCGGACCGTCAAAAAATGAATCCGGACCCGTTTACCAAAAATGTTGACTGAAGTCAACTCAAATGATGCTTTTAGGAAATATTTCTTATTTTTATCGGTTTTCAACATAAAAATTTTCCGGAAAAGCGCCCGGACTGCGCATGCAAATCGAGAAAGGCTAAAACATGATTTTTAAAGCTTCGGATCATAGAATTAGGTTTCAAACACGAGATGACCTATAGGGACATCACACCCAAAATGCCGACATATTCAGGGTTGCGCAAGTAGAGTCCGAGTTACTGCGGGAGTTTGTGACCAGATTCCAGAAGGAAAGGATGTTGCTACCGAACGTACCAAAAGAATGGGCGGTTGAAGCATTTACCAAAGGTCTGAATGCGAGAACTTACCACGCTTCCCGAAAGTTGAAAGAAAGTCTGATCGAGTTCCAAGCAATAACTTGGGTAAATGTTCACAACCGGTACGAGTCAAAGATAAGGATTAAGGATGATCAGCTCGGTTTCCCGGCATCGAAGAGAAATCGAGAGATGATTTAGACACAGATCGACTATCTTTAATAGGTCGGTTTCTGCCCTATGAACGAACCGAAGGACGCGTCATAGGTTTCTGGTCAGTGGATAGGTTTGCTACCGATAGGAGAACTAATTGCGGCCGAAATAACAAGTCGTTGTAGAATAAGGAAATGTCGGGTTCTAAAGATTCTTCCTACCCCAGGCTTTCCGAATACAACTTCAACATCAGCATAGTAGATCTTGTGTCGGCTATGAGGAACATTAAAGAAGCATGGTTCCCGAAGCTAATGAGATTCAATCTCAAACAAAGGGATCCTAAATTATGGTGCGAATACCACATGACAAACAATCACCGGACTGGGGACTACCGATATCTGCACGAAGAGGTGGAAACACTATTGAAAAACGTCCATCTCATGGAATTTTTAAGTGACCGGGCTAAAAACAACTATGGTCACAATCGTGATAATGCAGAACATTCAAAAGCAGGAGAAGATCCATCGCGTCTGATGATCAACATGATTTTTGAGGGGAACGAGATTAACGGGGTTACATTCTCGGTGGCAAAAAAGACGAAGGTGTCAGTGACCCAAAACAAGATACTTCAGGAAGTCGCTGAAGACGACATTACTTTCATGGAGGAAGACGCAGATGGATTGCTGCTACCGCATAATGATGCGTTGGTAATTTCTTTACATGTCTTAGACTTTAAAAATTAAACATGTTTTGGTGAACCCAGGAAGTTTGGCCAGCGTCATAAAATTAAGGGTTTTCGAGCAAGCCAAGCTCACCGGAAGCATCATTCCGGCCACAAAGATCCTCAACGGGTTCAACCTAGCAAGTGTGACAACCCGAGGAGAGATTTTGCTGCCCACAAATGCCGAAGGAGTGATGAATACAACCCTTTTTGAAGCGTTGGACAACGATATGAGTTACAACATCATCTTGGGGAGATCATGGTTGCACGAGATGAAGGTTATGCCATCAAAATATCATCAGTTGTTGAAATTCCCAACTCCCAACGGGATTAAACAAATAAGAGGTGACAAACCGGCATCGAGAGAAATGAATGCAACCTCAGTTTTCAGTAGCAAAGGTAAGGAGCATGCGACATTGAAATTATAGGAATCGGTGCCTGCTCCCGAGCCTAGTGAAGTCAATTAGGGGAAGAGTCGTCAGAATCCTATCAGGTGCCAAGGTATTTCTAGGTACCAGAAGAGACAAACGCAACAAATTCCATAGCGGAAGAACTTGAACAAGTTACATTGTTCGAAAAGTTCTTGGAAAGGAATTTTCACTTGGGGACAGGACTGCACCCCGAGCTCAGGCATGGATTTATTGAATTTCTTAAATTTAATGTCAATTGTTTTGCATGGTCGCATGCGTATATGACTGGTATCCCGCCAGAAGTGGTCGTACAAAAGCTAAGCTTGGATCCCAGCATCCCTCTAGTAAGACAAAAAAATGTCCTATTGCCGAGGTCAGAAACAATTTGTCAAAGAAGAGGTAACTTGCTTGCTTGGTATCGGTTAAATACGAGAGGTAAAGTATCCTCAATGGCTAGCTAACGTAGTAGTAATTCCAAAGAAAAATAATAAATTTCACATGTGCGTAGATTATAAGGACTTAAATAAGGCGTGCCCAAAAGACTCTCTCTCATTGCCAAACATTGATCAAATGATTGATGCGAAGGCCGGGCATGAGTTAATGAGTTTCCTCGATGCTTACTCCGGGTAACCCCAAATCAAGATGAACTCGAAGGATCAGGAAAAAACATCATTTATAATGAACTTCGGCTCATACTGCTACAATGTGATGCCTTTCGGGCTAAAGAACGCCGGAGCCACTTATCGACGGCTCGTGAACAAAATGTTCGAAAAGAAAATAGGGAAAATCATGGAAGTTTAAATAGATGATATGCTTGTGAAGTCTTTGAACGCAGGTAATCATCTCAAACACTTGCAAGAAACATTTGACATCTTAAGGAAGCATATCATGAAACTTAACCCAGAGAAATGTGCATTTGGGTTCAGCTCCGGTAAGTTTCTGGGATTCCTGGTGTCACAAAGGGGGATCGAGATTAGCCCCAATAAAATCAAAGCCATCGAAGATATCCCGAACCAACTATCAAGCGTAAAAGAGTTTCAAATACTAACAGGGAGACTGACCGCATTGAGCAGATTCATTTCCCCATCTTCAGAAAGATGCCACCATTTCTTCTCACTGCTAAAAAAGAAGAACAATTTTGAATGGAACACGGAATGTCAGCAAGCTTTGAAGGATTTGAAAAGTTAGTTTCCAAGTCCTCTGTTACTGTCAAAATCAGAGAAAGGAAAACAACTAATAATCTACTTAGCAATATCAAAGTAGTGGTAAGTGTTGTTCTAGTCTGTGAAGACGAATGCACGCAATCTCCTATTTACTACGTTAGTAAAATTTTAACGGGAGCAGAAACTCGCTACCCACATCTGGAAAAATTTGCCTTAGCCCTCGTAGTCTCCGCTCGGAAGCTAAGGCCTTACTTCCAATGACACCCGATAGTTGTGATGACCATTTTTCCACTGCGAAATATTCTTCATAAACCTAAAATCTCAGGTAGGCTGTCCAAATGGTCCGTCGAAATGAGCGAATTTGACATAGAATATAAACCTAGCACTACAATTAAGTCACAGGTTTTGGCCAACTTTGTGGCCTATTTTAGTCTAGTACTTTTACCTCTAGATACCAAAGAAGCAGTAATGGTGTCGGAATCGACATCAGGAGTTTGGACCTTGTTCACGGATGGAGCATCCAATATGAAAAAGTCCGGACTCGGCATAGTTTTAACCACGCCTTGGGGAGAAACCCTAAGGTAGGCCATGAGAATTGTTCCTCTAACTAACAATGAAGTAGAGTTTGAAGCTTTGATTGCAGGACTCGAATTGTCCCGGGGTCTAGACTCCGAGGTCATAGAAAACAAATATGACTCCCAGTTAGTGGTAAATCAAGTCTATGGGATATTCGAAGCCAAAGAGGAATGCATGCAACAATACATAATAAAGGTTCAGGAAAGAAATACAGAAGCAGATGAAAGGATTGAACTCTAGTACGGTCATACAGCTTATGCACTCGGTACTAGACGCAAATAGCTATTATGAGGTAAACACGACTAATTTGGTCTGGGACTGGAGAACGAGATTATTGATTATCTCAAACACGGGAAAGTGCCTGAAAATCCTAAGGCATCTCGGGCACTGCACACTGGCTAGCGCCGGGTGCCCACCAGGGCACTGCCCCATATTTAGGTACTGCCCACAGCGCCACAGGCGGTGCTGGGCGCTACCTGTGGCACCCAAAATCGCCGATTTCCCAGTTTCGTCTGTTTTGGCTCTAATTTCGTGCGTTTCGCCCCCAATTGATCCCGAATCATTCCTACACATAAGAACACTTCAAATTAATATAAATCATTACATTTAACATCTAAAACTCACGAAACAAAAGTAAAATATGAGGCGATGTACATATAAATATATACACTTTAAGCTAAACATCACACACCATTGGTAAATCAACCGGCAGAATCATTGCACTCAATTTTGTCACCAAGCCGTTCATGAAGTGGGGAATGGATATCGTCGGACCACTGCTACCGGTCCCGGTAAGGTAAGATTTCTTTTGATTTTAACTTACTATTTTTTTTAAGTGGGTTGAAGAATATCCTTATTAGAAGATTGGCGAACGTGAAGTGGTAGATTTCTTGCGGTAGAATATAATTTGCAGATTTAGGGTACCAAAAGAGATAGTCTACGATAAGCAGCCGAAATTTATAGGCGCAAAGGTCACAAAGTTCCTCGAGGACTTGAAAATCAAGAAGATCACATCTCCACCCTATCATCTGAGCGCAAACAACCAAGTAGAATCAACGAACAAGGTGATTATATAAAATCTCAAAAAGAGGATGGAAGCAGTTAAGGTAAATGGCCCGAAGAGCTTCCAGGTGTACTATGGCGTACCGTACAATGGCCAAATCAAGCATGGGGAGACTCCTTTCTTTCTTTTGTACGGGGCAGAAGACATGATTCCGGATAAAGCAGGGGAACCTACCCTAAGGTATTTTCGGGAAAACAAAGAAGCAAATAATGAAGCAATGTTAGTCAATTTTGGAGCTGCTCGATGAACGCGGGGACTTGGCGTATATAAGGATGGCAACCCAAAAATAGAGAATAGAGAGATATTACAATCAAAGAGCCAACTTCCGTTATTTCAAAGTAGGAGACATGATTTTAAGAAAGTAACTTAAAACACTCGGAAACTCAATGGGGGGAAGCTAGGTCCAACATTGGAAGGCCCCAACCGTGTTTCAGCTGTCACCAAGAAAGGGCCATACGAGTTAGAGAATCAAGATGGAGAAAATTTTCCAAGCAGCTGGAACGTGGCACACCTTAAGAGATACTATTGTTGATGGGCATCACCTGTACTGAAAGTATGTGCTGCACTCTTTTTTCCTTCGTCCAATTTTTGTCCCAATTGGGTTTTCCTTGCAAGGTTTTTAATGAGGCAGCAACGGAAAGCATACTACAAAGGAGGATCCAGCAATAAGACCTTTAAATGACAAGGCACACAAACAAAAGAACCACTACGGAGCAGTTCGATAGTATTTGATTCGATAGCAAAGTTCCTACCGGGAAGTTAAGTTTGCTTTCGAACAGAGATTACGTGGCCGTTAACAAGTGCTAGTCACTGGAAGATTGTTAGATAATCTTTGGCTCGATAGCATAAATTTCTAAGGGGAAGTGAACTTTATTATCAGGGAATGATATGAGGATAAGGCAACAACGACAACCACTTGATCGGAATACGAAACCCGGAAACATAGTTGTGTCATCGGGACCGGGGACTGCGTGGCCAGCCTCGTTGAAACACATTATACAAGTTAGCCACAAGAAATGACAATTTCTTTTTAGCACAAAGAATGCTTATGTACTTTTGAAAATGGAAGGAATGAAGTAAAGTCCTTTTGTTTCTATCTTATTTCTTGTTTAAACGATGAATTGATTTTATCTTTTGAAAGTTAAACAAATACTTCAAATGCTAGTGTCGTAATGAACCTGAGACGTCCTCTTCAAGAGCACCGTAAACATAAGAGGACCCTCTCTTATAAACGCCCTCACGTTAAAGGGTTGATTTCGGAAGAACTTATGCCCAAAATCCAAATACCTTCGGGGGAAAATACACCTGAAACCTTGCACAATTAGACGCAAACAGTAAAATTTGTGCAAACACTTAAATGAAAAAGGACTCAAAGAGCAAACTTGCGTAAATACTTAAACAAAAGGACGCAAAAAGAAAAACTTATACGACACTTGAACGGAAAAGTGTTTCTATTCATAGTAAGTGTGCCGAAAAACACAAGTACAAAGATAGGAGAAAGAAAAGAAAACAAAAACTAAGCTACTGCATCTCCAGATCATGGAGGAAGAAAAGCATATGCGTCCCCAGGGGAAGTAGGAGGATCCGTCGCCAGCTCTACATCTTGTCCCTCATCATTTTGGCCTTCAACATCTTCATCCTCCGGTTTTTCTTCCATTCTCGAGAACTCAGAACTGGAACCAAAAGAGTCAGTAGCATCTAGTGGGCCGGAAGACCCCTCTTGGTAGCTAACTCCAGCTCACGGTCCTTAGCGATTTCGGCATCTAAGTCAGTGACACCCGCTTTGACCTCTTCCAAGGTTTTTCTCCTCATGTTGTACATAGCATATATTTTTTCAACAAGGAAGGAAGCCGCTCGGCGCTGAAGTTCTTCTTTAAGCTGGCCGACCTCAACAGAAATGTTTTCTCGTGTAGATCTAACAGACCGGAGGCTGACATTGAAGTCACGGATAGTAGAGCTAAAAAATCTATTATGTTTAATGGTTCTTATGCTTCTCCTCTAATTGGGCATACTTCGCCTCGGCAGCAGTAACTTCATCAACTTTGGAGTTTAGGGCCGCCTTTTCAGTGGAGGCAGCCTCACAATCAAATGCAGCAAGAACAACATTATGGACTTCAAGCCATTTGGCTCTAGCTTCTTTAAATTGAGCCCTCAACGGGGGGACCTCTTGGCTAAGGGTCACTACTTCTTGCTCGCTTTGCTGCAACCGAGCCTCAAACTCAGCAGCTCGTGCTTCCAGTTCCGAGAGGCGAGCAATAATTTGATTTCGCTCGACCAAAAGTTGATCCCGATGAATCAGCCTTTGGAGGCCCTCGGAAGCAAGAAAGTTGGCCTGTAAAATGAAAATGCAAATTCAAAATCCTATTGTATCAAAGATAGAAGAAATAATGGAGGAAACAAAGAATATACCATTGATGCATTGTGCATGACATTATTCAACAAACACTCTCCCGAGAGAGTTTGTATGTTTTCCCTATCTTTTTTGAAGCTAAAGGCTTCAGGTAGTTTGCAAGTTCCACCAGCTGGGACAACAGATGTCATCCGGTAGAAATCGAGAGAGTAATGCTCCTCCTCCTTTGAGGATCTTCTGAGGGGGCAGCATAATTTTTCCCCAGGTTCCCATGAACTGGGGACTAAGGAAAAAGGACGTCATCCTCTCGGGAAACTACGGTCAGTGAAGATGATGTAGCAATTGTTGGTGGCAGAGACAGAGTTGGTGAAGAAGAAGATGAAGCTGATGGCATTGAAGGATGAGAAGTGGTTGCGGCAAGCGCAGTGCTGTTTATTAGTTTCTTATCAATCGAAGGCGACAGGGACCCGATACTCAGCCTCACGGTACCGGGCAAGGCTGCTGGGACTCGGAAGCGTGATTTGGCAACTTCCACCACATCAAATTCCCCCTAGAGTGTCGAGGCATCGTCCTCGGTTGGCTTAACTAACCCAGCAAATTGAGCATTTTGTTGAGCTGAGGAAGGTCATCGTCTTCTATTTAGAAAAGCCCCCTCCTCACTGGCTTCTCCATCATCGTTGATCACCATGATGTCGATGGCAGGCTCGGGCGCGTGGCTCAACGCCACAACTTCCCGAGATGACTGGTGTACGATACTCTTTGCCTTTTTATTTTTTCCTCCCGCCGCGAAGGAACGTCTTCTTTTTGGTTTCTTGTTCTCCGGTTGGGGACTCCGAGAAGAAGAACTTGCACCAAAAGTAGGCCCGGAGACACATGTTCGGGTAAACAACTCCAGCAGCAGCCTTGCCGTATCAGTAGGGTCAGCCAAAACGTCCTTCTCGGGGACGACAATTGAGCCCTGGGGTAGACTTGAATTCAACAAGAGAGAAAAATTAATCAACTTCCTTATACGAAAAGTGAAAACAAGATAAGTTCGATTTACCATGAATTTTGGCCTTCCACTCATATTTGAGGGCTAGTTCCTTCCACGTACGGGTCTCGGGCGTAGTAACATCCAAAATCTTTTGAACCACTGGTCCAAGCCTTCAACCCGGCGGTGGAACCCACTGAGTTGCTGAAGCAAATAAAAGAATAAAAATCAATAACAACATGGGATGATCTTTAGCTAGAAGAAGAAACAAGTAATGAACTTATGTGTACAGTCCACAATTCCTTAAAGGATGAAGTCGTGGCTGGAATGATGTCCCTGGTGGCAGCTGCAACGAACCGTTCTATTCATTCACAGTTATTGTCATCATCCATGTTGGCTAGTAGGGCATTGTGTCCACGTTTCCTGAAGTTCATCATTCCCCGCTTGGGGGAATAAAGAATCGTTAATCAAGCTAGGGTTAGCTCCTCCCCTGTCTCATGGCACAGGCGCTAAAGACAAGTGGTTGTCCTTCACATAGAAGGAATTACTTGCGCCAGGAATACCTGGTAACGAACGCAAAACTCTACAATAATGGAGTCAAGCTCACCACTAAGAGAGAATGGCCCCAAAGCAAAAGGATACGTATAACAATACGTAAATCCCTTCTTGGGTAAGGTTATCCTCTCCACCAGATCAGGAGCGGTAATATCTAAATCTTGGCAATGATAGTCTTTCTTCATAGCGGGAATGCTAGAAGGACGGATGGAAGAAAGATACACACTGACAGCCCACGTGCAAGGATTAGCGGTAGAAAATTTCTCTTCAAAATCTTTAGTTGGGACAAGACTCTTTGGGATGATGGTGCTCACCGTAGGAGGAGGAGCATCATCGACCTTACCTCTGTTATTTGAAAAACTAGGGTTTTTGAATAAGAAGCCATTTTTATCAGAAAAGAAGGAACGTTTTTCTCTCAAGAAGAAGGTTAAAGAAATGTTGAAGACAAAGTACAAGTTAAGTAAAGAGAGTTTGCTAAAATTTGAAGAATTATAAAGCGTAAATGAAGAAGTTTGATGCATATAAGTAAAGGAATAAGCGGCTAAAATTATGTCTATAATTATCTCGATAATCGCAAAAGTGATGTTGAATCGTGGGATGATGCGTGTTCGGGGCATTAAATATGGAGAGACGTGCGTCTAATCAACCGTCATAAACTTTTTAGAAGGTGTCAGAATTTTTCGCCAAGAAAGGTATCAATACCAACTTCGTGATGACACAAAGTTATGCCACCGAAAGGCAGGGGGCTATCTGTATGGGGGTAACATATGTTCATATTTTATGATCACATGAGAAAACGATACGTGGAGCCGATGACAGAAGACAGTCAAACCCGAAAGCAACGATCTCGCTTGTTAACAGAGAGAATGATATTCATAAAGGCAAAATAAATGTCTTCCAGCAGGTAGCATTCAATGAAGAATATTCTATAACATTAAGTGCATGATCCGTTACAGAGAATATGACATTTACTGCCCACCGTTACACATTCTTCAATGGCCCTCATAATTGTCATTAGAGAGCGGCTTGATCCTAGGTCCTTGTTCCCTAGGTACAAACTGTAAATTGTGATATTTATCATCCTTGTAAGAGCACGAATTTTCTGACAAGCATACACTGTATCCTATTAAAAAGCTCAATAACATCTTACTTTCTTGCGTACTTATATTGTTCTTACTGCCCCCGAAAGTTTTGCACCTGGGACTAAGATATCTGTTGTCTTATTTCAATTTCAAGGCTAAGTCTTAAATTTTTGTCTAATTCATCGATTATTTGTGGATCAAATCGATTCGCTTGTATATAAACCACATATAAATTCAACCGTACCATTTACGGGCAAACAATTATTATTATAACACCAAAAACAACAATAACAAGAACAACAACGACGCCGACAACAACAACGACGATGACTCATTTTAAGGGCACATAAGTTAGGTAGGAATTTGTGTGTTGTCTTATAGGGGTAGAATATGGACTAAGAATATAATTATTAATGATATATGAATTAAAAAATGTGGCAAGAAACCCTTCTACAATTTATATCTTCTTTCTCCTCTAAATTAAACTTTAATTTTATTTTAAAAAATAAGTACATTAATTTAGACATGATAATCTATAACAAACCAGACATCCAATAAGAACACTACATTCTTTGTATCATTAACCATTGTATTATAAATTATTGCATTACTAATACATGCTTTAATCCCTATATTAAAATTATCCCGGTGGAATTCTGGAAGAGCGCGGGGCGGGCAGGTTTGGAGTGACTCACTGGGCTGTTTAATGTTATTTTTAGGACAAAGAAGATGTCTAAAGAATAGAGGTGGCGTACGATGGTTCCGCTTTACAAGAACAAGGGTGATATCCAAAATTGCAATAATTATTGGGGTATCAAGTTGTTGAGTCACACTATGAAGGTTTGGGAGATGGTGGTGAAGGCCAGGGTGAGGAGGTGCGTGTCTATTTCTTAGAATCAATTTGGATTCATGCCGGGGCATTCGACTACGGAAGCGATTCATCTGGTAAAGAGTTTAGTGGAGCAGTACATGGAGAGGAATAAGGATTTGCATATGGTGTTTATTGACCTTGAGAAAGCATACGATAAAGTTCCAAGAGAGGTCCTGTTGAGATGTTTGGAGGTTAGCGGTGTTCCGGTAGCGTACATTAGGGTGATTAAGGATATGCATGATGATGCTAAGACTCAGGTGAGGACTGTGGTTGGTGACTCGGAGCATTTTCCTGTGGTGATGGGGTTGCACCAGGGATTGGCTCTTAGCCCATTTTTGTTTGCCTTGGCAATGAATGTACTGTCGCGTCACATCCAAGGGGAGGTGCCTTGGTGCATGCTATTTGCCGATGATATAGTGTTGATTGAAGAGACGCGTCGCGGAGTTAACGCGAGGTTGGAGGTTTGGAGACCGACCTTGGAGTCGAAAGGTTTCAAACTGAGTAGAACCAAGACAGAATACTTGGAGTGCAAATTCAGTGACGGGACCCATGATGCAGATGTAGAGATTAAGATTGATGCTCAAGTTATCCCCAAGAGAGCGACTTTTAAGTATCTCGGGTCTATTATCCAGGGTAACGGGACATTGACGAAGATGCGCGCATCGCATCGGAGCGGGATGGATGAAGTTGAGGCTCGCTTCCGGTGTTTTGTGTGATAGGAATGTACCGCTAAAACTTAAGGGTAAGTTTTATCGAGTGGTGGTTCGACCGACTATGCTGTTTGGGGCTGAGTGTTGGCCAGTCAAGAACTCCCACGTGCAGAAGATGAGAGTAGCAGAGATGCGGATATTGAGATGGATGTGTGGGTGTACTAGGAGAGATAAGATTAAGAATGAAACTATTCGGGACAGAGTGGAGTAGCCTCCGTGGAGGACAAGATGTGGGAGTCGAGGTTGAGATGGTTCAGACATGTTAAGAGAAGAAACATTGATGCTCCTGCCAGGAGGTGTGAGAGGTTGGCCATGGAGAGTTTGAGAAGAGGTCGAGGTAGGCCTAAGAAGTACTGGGGAGAGGTGATTAGGCAGGACATGGCGCTGCTTCAGCTCACTGAGGACATGACCCTTGATAGGAGGGTGTGGATGTCGAGGATTATGGTAGAAGGTTAGTAGATAATTTATAGTTGTTCACCGATAATCTTAGTAGCATGCATGTCCCTTCATATTCTTAGATTTTTATTACATTATGTGGTTTTGTTTGCCTCGGGTATTGTATTTTCTATTGCTATTATTTGGTACTACTTATCCTTTATCTTTCCCTTTTACTTTTCTCTTCCATCTTTCTTCCTTCCTTGCTTTCCTCTTCTTCTTCTTGCCCTTCTTGAGCCGATGGTCGATTGGAAACAACTACAGACTACCCTCCCCAGACTCCACCTGTTTGGATCAAACTGGGTTAATTGTTGTTGTTGTTGTTGTTATACGTATGATCCATAGATTATTAATAATTGCTTAACTTTATTTGTGATTAGAGGTATTAGCAACATAATGTCAACGTAAAATTATCATAAACTAATATAATATTTATTGGGTGGATTATAAAAAAGAATCCCACCATAATTAATGTAACGCTTGGCTGATCGTATAAAAAATAATACATACATAACTCGATACATTGTTTGACTAGCAGTATTAAATAATACTCAGATTAAATTATGTGAGAATTTATATATTATTTTATGCATAAAAATATAAAATAAGAATGCATGTAATTTATTATAATATTTCAAAATAAGTATCCTTGAAGTAGTCTAAAGTACAAGTAAGTAACCGCTATATAACAATTCTTTTATTAATTATGGATAATTATATTAATATTATAAATCTCAATATAATAATTCTTGTGTTATATTTTCCCCATAAATAATTCTATATTTATAATCCCTGGATAATTAATATGACAACCAAACAACTCCTAATCCATTCAATTCCAAACAAGATGAAGTAGAAGTGACTGTTTATTTGGCTTTTTTGTTTGTAGTTAAAAAAAATCGTGAGATTCAAAAATAGCTAGATTTATAAGTGGTCGTTGAAAAATAGTCATAGTTTTACAAGTAATCGCAATTTAGCAATTTTTCATGTAAAGATAAATTTGAACGAAAATATTATTCAAAATCCGTAAAATACTCCAGCATAATATACTGGAGTTCCAATATAATATACCGGTCCAACATAATATGCTGGAAGTTCATATACATATGCTCCAATCTCTAGTATATTATGCTGTAACTTTTCGTGTGTTGGAGTTCCAACATAATTTGGTGGAAGTTCATACATGAGTACACCGATCTCCAGTATATTATGATGAAATTTTTTGTGTTGAGCAAAATAATGACTATTTTTCAATGACTTTGTAAAGACGAACTATTTTTGAACGATCATTGCGAAAAGTGGCTAGCCCATTCTATTTTTATAAAAAAAAGATGTACTACCATTTTTTTAAAAGCCAGCATTTTCCCCAAGAAAACAAAAATTAAAAAAATAAATAAAGGCTAGGAAAAGAAGATATTTCCCTTCCCCAATGTGCAACTTGGACTTGACGTCTTGGCCATTTTATCAAGCAAAAACTCCAGAACAACTTTCAGAGGATAAAAAGGAAGCTACTAGCTAGCTTCAAATTGTCCACTCTCAAAAAAGAATTGTACCCAAAAAAAAGGCATTAGCATATGAATTCCGTATCATATATACGAACTGAAATGTTACAATTGTGTTTTTCCAATCACTCTCAGTTTCTCTCCCCTTTAACATCACCACCGCGTCGCTGCCGGTCACACCCCAGATTCACTACAACACTCTCTGTCCTCAAAACCTCTCGACCCGGTAATTGTTTTACTTAAATTTTACTTTTTGTTGAATGCATTGTAAGTTTGTAACTACTCATTTGAGTGATTTCCATTTTTTTTTTTAAATCTTTTTTTGCCTCAGTGACTGAAGTTGCAGTGGATGACGTTTTTCAAGATTTCTTGAGGGAAAGAGAGTTAAATGGGGATATTATTTCCAGAATTTCTGATAGAATTTGGCTCAGAAATGTGGTAAATTTTGATTCTTTAGAAGCTGGAAATGGTGCAACTGAGGCTACACAGTCACAGGAGGTGTTTTCCTGACTACCTTTTTTTATTTATTTAAACTTTAGCAGGTAACTTTATTTAATAGCAGTGATCGGTAATCTAGACTAACGGCTTGTTTGGATGGTTGTTACACATCGTTTTATAATGTATTGTATTGTGATACATGATTTTAAGGATCAGAAAGGCAGCGAAGCAAAAGTGAAGTTAGTTAGTAGTTAAAAGTTAGTTAGAAGCAGTTAATTGGAGGGAAAGTTAGTTACGACGAAAATAACAAAATCTGTTAGTGAATCTGTTAGGAGTTAGCTGCGATGCTAAATGTAATAGCTATAAATGATTGTAAGATACATTGTTGACAGTTATGAATACACATTACATCTTTCCTCTCTCAATCTCTCTTCTCTCTTCCTCTCTCAAAGTCTAAAAATCTAATTGTTTCCTCGATCGATCCTGGAGCAGTGCTGCGATCCTCGAGTTCCTTGTGAATTCCTGAAATCGCGTAACATTGGTATTAGAGCTGTGTGATCCTTGGAAGCTATGGCGAAAGGGACACGATCGACTGATGGTGCAACTGAAGATAACTCTGATCTTCGTGATTTGATGCAGAAATTGATAGCTGATGTAGGAGCGTTATCAGGTGAAGTATTAGCTTTGAAACAATTAGATCAAACTGTACTTGAATTGAAAGAGCAGATGAACAATTCGAAGGAACATCAAAGGGACAAAGCTCCATTAACAGATGATGAAGAATCTTCTGAAGCTAGGTCACATAGAGAAAGAAGTCCTACGAGTTGTAATCACCACAACTCTAACTTGTCTAGGTGGTCTAGGATGGAGTTTTTACAGTTCAATGGAGATGATCTGAGATCCTGGTTATTCAAAATCGAGCAGTTCTTTTCTATGGAAAAGGTAGATGCTGAAAAAAGATAGAAGTTGCTGCTTTACAATTGGAAGGAGAAGCTATCCAATGGCATCTCTCTTTCATGAGATACAGACAGTACTTGCAACCTGCTACTTGGAACGAATATGTGATGGCATTAGTTGAAAGGTTTGGGGCTGACTGTGATGATCCAATGGAGGAAATCAAAAAGATCAAGCAAATTGGAAGTGTCAGGGACTATCAAGCTATCTTTGAAAGAAACTTGAATAGGGTGAGATTATCTCAAGAAAATGCAATCAGTTGCTTCATCGGGGGATTGAAACATGAGTTATACATTGCTGTGAAATTGACCAACCCAACAACTCTGTCTCAAGTCTATAGAACTGCAAGGATGCATGAAGTATACCTAGCTGCAACTAAGCAACAATCCCATGCAGCAAATTCTTCAACAAAGAGGTATTCAGCCCGAAGCAACAGTGGTAAGCCTCTATTACCAACTCCTAATTCTGGTAATTCTGTCTATAATAAGGGGTTTACCAAGACATCATTAAGCATAGATGAAATGAATGATAAGAGGGCAAGGGGATTGTGTTATTTCTGCAATGAAAAGTATGTGCCAGGTCATAGATGTAACTCTTCTAAACAGTTATATCTATTGGAGTTAAATGAAACACAAAGGGTGGTATCCAGTGAAGAAGGGCAAGGTGTGGAGATTGAAGAGGAGGAAATTGAATTGATGGAACCAACTCAGGGTATGGAACAGATGGAAATATCCATCCATGCTTTGAATGGGTCACTGGGGTATAGAACCTTAAAGGTCACAGGTTATCATGCAAAGAAGGCTTTAAGCATGTTGATTGACACAGGTAGCTCACACAATTTCATAGATCCTGAATTGGTCAGGCATCTAGGGTGTACAATAAAGTCTACCAAACCTCAATTAGTAGCTACTGCTAATGGGAATATGATAGTAGATCGATTATGTACAATAATTTGGCTGTTACAAGGAGCTGAGTTTTCAGCAGAATTCTTGTTGCTACCTCTAGGTTCATGTGGAGTAGTGTTAGGAGTACAATGGTTACTAACACTGGGGGATATTAAGATGAATTTCAGTAAACTAGCTATGGAGTTTTGGTACAAGGGAAGAAAACACCTTCTAAGGGGGGCTGGTAATCAAGTGAAGGTACAAGAAGTTGATAAACTGGTTAAGCATGTAGGGGATTTGTCTCAATTATGTATGATTCAGGTGATACCTATGGGAGAGACAGAAGAACAGTGGCATGCTATTAAAACTGAGGATAAACCAATGGCAGATGGTAGGTTAGTGAAATTGTTGGATGAGTATTCTGAGTTGTTTGCAGAACCTACTGAATTACCTCCTTCTAGAGGGGTTTTTGATCACAGGATTGTTTTGTAACAAGGAACAGAACCTGTGAATAAAAGGCCCTATACGTATCCTTCAGTAAAAAAGGATATCATTGAGAAGCTTGTACAACAAATGCTAGAGCAAGGCATCATTCAACCAAGCTACAGTCCTTTTGCTTTACCAGTGGTATTGGTAGGGAAGAAAGATGGCTCATGGAGATTATGTGTGGATTATAGAGATTTGAACAAGCATACTATCAAGAACAAGTTTCCTATCCCTATTGTGGAAGACTTGTTAGATGAGTTGGGGGGTCTAAAATTTTTTCTAAAATAGACCTAAGATCAGGGTATCATCAACTTAGAATGGCAGCAGAAGACGTGCCTAAGACTGCTTTCAGAACACATTCTGGCCACTTTGAGTACTTAGTAATGCCTTTTGGGTTATCTAATGCTCCTACAACATTTCAAGGGTTGATGAACTTTGTTTTTCCAAAGTTCCTTAGAAAACATGTACTGGTTTTCTTTGATGATATACTTATATACAAAAGCAACATGGAAGAACATTTGACTCATTTGAGATCTGTCTTTGTGGAAATGACCAAACACCAACTCCTTGCGAAGAAAAGCAAGTGTTTCTTTGGGGTGCAAAAAATTGAGTATCTAGGACACTTTATCACATCTGAAGGAGTTTCGACTGATCCTCAAAAGATAAAGGCAGTGCAAGATTAGCCTACACCAACAACTCTCAAGCAGCTGAGGGGGTTCCTAGGTCTAGCTGGTTATTACCGAAGATTTATAAAGGGATTTGGGTTGATTAGTAAACCCTTAACTGAATTGACCAAGAAGAATGGGTTCAAGTGGTCTGATGCAGCAGACACAACTTTTTCTGTGTCTTTTGCAGCACTGAAAAAGGCTTTAATTGAAGCTCCTGTTCTAGCTTTACCTGATGTTACAAAAACTTTCATTGTAGAAACTGACGCAAGTGGTCAGGGTATTGGAGCAGTGTTAATGCAAGAAGGACACCCCATAGCTTTCATTAGTAAAGCTTTATCACCAAGGCATGCAACTTTATCTGTGTATGATAGAGAACTACTAGCTATGGTACATGCAGTCACTAAGTGGTCTCAATATTTGTTGGGGTAGAAGTTTATTATCAGAACAGATCAGAGAGCTTTGAAGTACCTTATGGAGCAGTCATTACATACTAATTCACAGTTGTTGTGGCTCACCTAGTTGATGCCATTTGATTACTCAATTGAGTACAAGAAGGGAGTGGAGAATAAGGTTGTTGATGCTCTTTCTAGGATGACTGGGGCTGAGTTGTTGACATTAGTCATTTCACCTGGAGATACTGGACTTTTCCAAGCTATAGTGGATAGTTGGAATTCTGATCCAGAACTGAAACTACTTTTGGAGGAGCTACAAAGGGATGCATCTACTCACAAACAATTTACTTGGTCTCAAGGACAGTTGAGAAGGTAAGGCAGATCGGTGATTGGCAAGGATCACCAATTAAGGAAAACTATTATCAACTTATGACATGCATCACCTCAAGGAGGACATTCAGGGGTTGAAGCTACACTAAAGAAACTCCTCACACTATTCTACTGGAGGAACATGAGGAAGGAAGTGAAGGAATTTGTGCAGAAATGTGATATCTGTCAAAGAAATAAATCTGATTTAGCTGCTTATCCAGGTTTATTGCAGTCTCTACCTATTCCAGAAGTAGTATGGTCTCAAATCAGTATGGATTTCATTGATGGTCTGCCCAAATCAAAAGGGTATGAGGTTATCCTAGTTGTTGTGGACAGGTTGAGCAAATATGGCCATTTCATTCCTTTGAAGCACCCTTCTACAGCCAAGTCTGTAGCTCAAGTGTTCCTTGACAATGTAGTGAAGTTACATGGACTTCCCGAGGCTATCACTAGTGATAGAGATCCAGTATTCCTTAGTAAATTTTGGCAGGATCTGTTCTCATTACAAGGGGTTCAATTAAATACTTCATTTGCTTATCATCCTCAATCTGACGGGCAAACTGAGGTTTTGAACAGAAGTTTGGAGACATACTTGAGGTGTTACTGTAATGATGACGCTACCAACTGGTATTCTTGTTTACCTATGGCTGAGTATTGGTATAATACTTCATTTCATTCAGCTATACACACAACTCCTTATGAGGCATTGTATGGTCGACCTACTCCTTTGCATTTGCCATATTTGCCAGGTGAATCAGCTTCTGCTGAAGTTGATAACACGCTGATCAACAGGGAAATGAAGTTGCAACTGCTGAAACATCATTTAAAGAGGGCACAACATAGGATGAAGCAGCAGGCTGATGGCCACAAGAGTGATAGACAATTTGAGATTGGTGATTGGGTCTATCTTAAAAACAACCATACAAACAAGTAACTATTTCCAACCACTCTTCTCATAAGCTGGCTTCTAAGTACTATGGGCCTTTTCAGATTCTTAGAAGAGTAGGTCCAGTTGCTTACACATTGTCGATTTCGGCTGAAGTCTAAATTCACCCCACAGTACATGTGTCCTTGTTGAAAAGGTGCTATGAGCTGCCATCACAAATTTCTTATCCTCCTATCCTTGATTTAGCAAGTCCATACTGTCCTGATCCTGAGGTCATTTTACAAAGACGGATGGTAAAGAAGGGAAATAAGGCAGTTGCCCAAGTCTTGGTTAAATGGAAGGGACTTCCTAGTGAGGATGCTACTTGGGAGTTTACTACTGTCTTGCAGACCAGGTTTCCTTCTTTCGATCCTTGTGGGCAAGGATCTTCGATTGGGGGGAGTATTGATACATGATTTTAAGGATCAGAAAGGCAGCAGTTCAATCGAAGCAAAAGTGAAGTTAGTTAGTTAGTAGTTAAAAGTTAGTTAGAAGCAGTTAATTGGAGGGAAAGTTAGTTACGACGAAAATAACAAAATCTGTTAGTGAATCTGTTAGGAGTTAGCTGGAATGCTAGATGTAATAGCTATAAATGATTGTAAGATACATTGTTGACTGTTATGAATACACATTACATCTTTCCTCTCTCAATCTCTCCTCTCTCTTTCTCTCTCAAAGTCTAAAAATCTAACTGTTTCCTCGATCGATCCTGGAGCAGTGCTGCGATCCTCGAGTTCCTTGTGAATTCCTGCAATCGCGTAACAGATTGTTTGATGAATAATGTTTGGATAGAATATATCGTTTGATGTTGTTTCATGATATCATGCACCAACAATATGAAGAATAAATATGCAATATTATAAAGTAAAATTATGATACAGAATAAAATTATTATATAAAAGGTAGGGTAAATGATAAAATAAAATTATTTAATAATAATGAAGGGTGAGATGAGAGAAAAAGACAAGATAACGACGCAACCACACCAAATCGGTCATTACAGAAAGTGGCATATTTAATAAAATTTAAGTAACAATCAAAACAAATATCGTATTTAAAGTAACAATATGATACAATACAATAGGTAACAACCATCCAAACAAGTTGTAATGCTAAGTAACTTGTTATAACAGGTTGAATTGTATTGATGGTGTAAAAAATTCATTACATTGTGACTGTCTATAAGTTAATATTTCCTTTTTGTTTTATGAGCTTTTGGTGTTTGTTTGCTTCGTATTCGAATATTGAACCAAGAAAATGCAAATGCAGGTATCTGGGGAAGATAATGAAGGTGGGTTTTTGAAATTGAAAAGTACCAAAGAGTGGCTTTCAGGTGATGCCACGGCACCAGTTAATAAAAAGAGGACCCTTAAGGTGTTCATTTACAAGTTTTTCTTTTCTTCTTAATGGAGCTTGGATATTCTTAATTATGAGAAAGGGAATTGAGTAATCATATTTTTGCTATTGGTGCTTCTATTGATATGCACAGGAAATACAAGATGATAGGGAAAGAAGGAAAAGGCTAAACTTTCTCAGATATGAAGCTGTATGTATCCCTCAATCAAGCCTCTTACTACATTCATGCTCTTTATATTTATAATAAATGTTTATATTTGGCATGGAATATCACGTAGTTGGTTTAGATAGTAGAGACTCTACTTGTAATCTCTCTATAGGGTTATCATTAATGTGGTTTATGCTGTCTTATTTACTTGTGGCGAAAGGGTGTCCAAAGGAAAATCGGCTTCTTGCATATTGTTATCACTGTATTCGTATTATCTCCTAGTTCCAATATTTTTTTATGGTTAGTGGAGAAAAGGGGATATTAGCATAGATAATTTATTGACAAAAAGGTAGAATCTGGGGAGATTGACGAGAATGTTACGCATCGTGAGCGGGGTGGATGAAATGGAGGCTTGCGTTTGGTGTTTTGTGTGATAGGAATGTGCCACATAGACTTAAGGGCAAATTCTACAAAGTGGTAGTTAGGCCGACTATATTGTATGTAGCCGAGTGTTGGCCACTCAGGAAATCTATGTTCAGAAGATGAAAGTAGCAGAGATGAGGATGTTGAGATGGATGTGTGGGCATACCAGGAAAGACCGGATTAGGAATGAAGTTATTAGGGACAAGATGGGTGTGACCCATGTGAAAGACAAGTTGCGGGAATCGAGGCTGAGATGATTCGGGCATGTGAAGAGGAGAGATACCGAAGCCCCTGTGAGGAGATGTGAGAGGTTGATCATGGCGGGCCAGAGGAGAGGCAGAAAGAGGCCTAGGAAGTACTAGGGAGAGGTGATTAGGCAGGACATGGCACTACTTCAACTTACCGAGGACATGACCCTCGATAGGGAGGTGTGGAAGTCGAGTATTAGGGTTGTGGGTTGACAGGTAGTCGGGAGTCTCTTCTAGTCGTACTAGTAGTATTAGTACTAGTCTTGTATTCTCCTATTCCGGGTTCCTTGTTGTTAGACGATGTGGCATTATTGCCTGTAGTTTTCGCACTTCTTTTATAACTTCGTATTTCTAGTTTCCTTGCTATTACATACTGTGCTATTTGTTTCTGTTATCTTGATTCCTTACCGTTGTCACTATTTGCTTATTGTGTCCTTTTCCCTGTTATTGAGCCGAGGGTCTATCGGAAACAACCTCTCTTCCTTCATAAGGTAGGGGTAAGGTATGCGTACACATTACCCTCCCCAGACCCCACGTGTGGGATTGCACTGGATTTGTTGTTGTTGTTGTAAAGTATGAAATATGGTAGTTCTTAAGTAGAAGGAACCTTAGGCTATACCCAGAATAACATTTCACCTGCTCCTAAGAGTATGTGAAAGTGACAAGGAAATGATTTCAAATGTTATTATTCTCAATACGAAAGCGTGGTTCATTGAAATTGTATCCCAATTAAAAGATTATTGAAGCGCACAGCAAAGATATCTGCAAATGAGCTATGTTATGTTCTAAGTCTACAAGGTCTAAAGCATTTTCTGTTTCTCTTGCAGCTTAAGAAGGAGCTACTTTACTTAACCGTGGGCATTGGGACTGCTTGCAGTGGATATTGTTTGGTAGCTTTATCAGTCCAGGTATTTGGTATTGGTAGAAGAGGTTCTGAGATCGAGATATTCTATAATAGAAGGCATATAGTTTAACCTTAGAAGCATTAGTGTCCATGTTACTTATCAAAAAAGAAACATTAATGGCCATGCTTAGTTGTGCTATATTTACCTAAATCTTCACTTGAGATAGAAGAGCAGTGAGAGCACATGCATATAAATCAAAATAAGTGATTGATTTACTGCAATTGGGAAAGCTTACAATGGAGAGAATGAGTCGCTGAGTTTCATACTCTCTTTTACAGTCTCTTCTTATAATAAACCACCCAATCAACTTAATAGAACATCTCACAAAAGCTGCAGTCACCATTGATACCCTATTTTTGTTCCAATTGGAAATTTCTTTACATTTCCACTGCTTTCTTGACTAGAAAACACTGGTTTTGTTTTGTTATTCCTTTTTCACTGGGTTATTTATCTTGTCTACCTTATGAAAGAGGTCACAGGTTAGTATAAACTTGCATCTGATTGGACTGACAGATTTACTTGTTCAATCCATAGGCTGCTTTGAGCTATGCAACGGGAGTTGTTTTCAGGTATGATTTAGAACTATTTTTTACTCTATCTATCCTATTTATAGATCATCCTAGTACAATGTAAACAACCTAGTTTGGCACATATAGGCAGTAAAAAATGGATAGGTTAGAATGTTAAGAATTATGCTTGTACATCATCTAGACCTTACAAGTACCTAGTTATGATAGAATCTTCACTTTTGAACTGTTCTCTTTTCTTGAGGATATGTTTCGATAAAATTGGCTGCATCATATTCAACTCGGCTTATTTCTTTGTGGTAATGTTGTCTGTAATTTCTTATGCAGTTATGTGTACCTTCAGCTCCTCTGCCAACATGCAGACAACCTCTCACAAGAGACAGTTCCTGAGATTTTTAAGAAAAAGAAACTGAAAAAGTAATTCCTTAACTATGTCTTTGTTTGGTTATGCTCCACATAAGAATGGTGAACTTGACTGACTGAAGTGATCTGATATTTCTTCCCTCAGAATTGGAATACGAAGCCAAGATCTGCAGGATTTTTTTGAGAGATCGGTTAAAGGCAGCAGCATCGCTCTTTCATCTCCCAGGCTTGTGTTTCCTGCAGCAATATATGGATTGTGGGAATTGTGTCAGCATTTTGCCCATGATCTTTTTGATTTCCAGGTGCACATTTATGGCATTTGAATTAACGCCTATTTAAACCTTTAGAATCTTGGCCTATTTAAGCTATCCTCTGTTTGATTCCTCTGATTGTGGTTGTTCATAAGTTAATGTGACATATGTTTTGTGTTCTTAACAGCTGGTTCCTGCTATGGTCGGATTGTTTGCATATAAAGCTGCTGCTCTGGTACAAGTGTACAGGGACAATGAAGACCTTCAATTTCTTTTTCCTGAGAATGAAGAAGGGTCAGCTAACTGAATACATGGAATATGTTACTAATAAATGTTACTTGTTGAAACCATAGCAAAGTTGGATGCCGGCTGCACCTTCTGGGTAATGACTCCTTTCGTTTAACTTTTAGTCATTGCAAAATTTTTGGATGTACCAAATATCCTTTCTGTGAGGACTTCTCTCTTTTGAATTTTGTGATCCATATGATGTTCCAGAGAATTGACCGCCATGAACTTTCCAATGAATGCAACTAAGAATCATTTCAAGAGAAGTTGGAAACATACCTCAAATACTTCTTTTTTGTGTCAAATGAATATATGGACTCCACGAAAAACCATGACAAATTTACATGATTAACTTATATATATTAGTGCAAGTAATTGGGAAATACCACTAAATTGATATACTTTTTAATTCTATATACATGCTATACAGTCTTATTTACATATTGTATTGCTCACTAGCTAGTAAATCTTACTTCGTCAATGAATTTCATGTGCTTATCGAAAAAGAAAAAAAATGAAGTTCCTTACTTCTTCAGTACCTTAGATTTCCTTGGGGCCGAAAATTCTTTGATTATTTTTGCATTTCTGATATTATTTAATGTTTTCACCCTCCCAAAATGATGTTTGTTTAATCATTTCAAATTCATTGGATCCTTTTCTATGTATGAGGATCCCCCCTATGGTGTGACATCTTGGAGGTTTCATCATACACATTATGCATTAGGAAATTAGGTGCCAAGTTGCTGTCACAAGGGAGTAGCTTTGGCCTACAGAGGAGCGATATGTGATGATCAGAGATACTGCTGAAGTAGTTGAGATACCAAGTGGTTATAAAGTAGCACTTCTTTAGCCCGTCAAAGAAGAAGGGAGGGAGGGAGGGAGGGAGGTGTTGTTATCCATAGTACCAAGGTAAGCAGAAGCCTGTCAAAGGACTTTTGGTCATGGTTTTGGCGCATGGTGATTGCAGAAAATTTCTTAGTTACAGATGAGACCATATTATCTGTTTAACCCAACATGAAACTTATGTATCCTAATCTAAATTCGAAATGTAGATAAATTTTAACAGGACAGGTGTACTGTAGCATCCTTGCCTAAATTTCAAATCACTCGTAGGTTCATATATCACGTATCTACTTTAACAGTTTGACGTTTAGTTTTTACATTTTATTTTGATCTTGCTGTTGTTGTTGCTGACTTTAATCTATACATATTTCGGGTTAATGTCCTATCGTTTGCTCTTTAACAAACACCACTTTTTCTGCAGCATAATGGAGAATAACCAACGAACAGCATACTGAGTTTTGCAGAACATGGACAAGCTTTAGAATTTCCTGCCTGTTAAGAATACATGATTTAAGGGATGATTTCGCTGCTGCACTTCGAGAGTAAATAGTTCATTTGAAAGGGTGATGATCATGGGCATCCGCGGAACCTTTTGTAGAGACAACTCTAGTAGAGTGATGTATAGAAATATAGAGTACTGTTTTGACCTACTTTTTATTTTTCGAGTTTTTGTTGTCACATATCTTGTCTCTGAGCCGAGGGTCTCCCGGAAACAACCTTTCTACCCCTTCGAGTAGGAGCAAGGTCTGCGTACGCTCTACCCTCCCCAGACCCCACTGGTGGGATTTTACTGGGTTGTTGTTGTTTTGACCTACTTTATGTGACTCTTGCAAGTGTATGTTGTCGATACTGTGTTAAAACAAACTGTTAGAAGAAACAGAAAATCAGTAGATGATATGAAATATTCCCAATCCACAATTTCCTTGTGCGTCCTTAAGGAATTTTAACCCCCTCACAAGTTGCTAAGGTAATGGATTAAATCCTCCCAGGATGAAACGAAATAAATCTTCCTGCAATAGTGGCAATACTAATTGCAGGATACCGACGAACTCAAAGAACGGAGCAAAATCACACTTACGATTTTGAGAGAGAGACTGCGAATAGAATGTAGTATTTTTTCAGAAGGAAATTCTTGATTTTCAGTTAGTGAAAAGGAAGCCCCTCGGAATTTATAGGCAGTGTGATGTCTGTTCAGGACGAGGTGTCTGTTCAGAAGGCAAAGGCAGTGTTGGATTATATGTTTCAGTTAATTTCGTTAATGAACTGACTAGTACTTAATTAATTCTTAAATAATTAATTAAATAAATTTTGTCCAAAAATAATCTTATCGATCGACTAATCCGAAGCCGAGCCGAGCGACGATGACGGCGCGAGAGTTCATTCTCTTCAACTCCTTTTAAGAGCTCTAAGAAATGATTCTATATTTATACACACAAATGTAGTTGTCTTTCACCAATGTGGTACAAAGTTCAAGACAAAGCTCACTTGATTCAAATTTTCATTTCCCTTCATTTTATTTCCCACCATTTCCAATTCACACTCCTTGTCTTTAAAGTCCAACAGTGTAGATATATTCTTGGTTTCCCCTTTTTATTTGGAGTCACAAAGTTATTTCACCATCTATGAACTGGTCAGATATACAACTGGCTCAGTTTATTTGAGACTGAGACGTAATAGTTGTTCTTTTGCGGCGTAGTTTTGTGCATGCCTAGAAGAATTTAAATCAGTAGATTGAAACTCCATTTTAAAATCTAATTTTCCTTTCACATCGAGCGTAAGTTTATTATCTTCCTTTTAATTACGTACAGCAGAAACGAATTTGTTAGAGATTACAAACTTCATATTTATGCAAAACCTCGTTATTCATAACGCAAAAGCCACAGTTTGCAACTATTTCGGTGTTTGATTTTAGGATATCCTCACGCTATTAGAATTTTGATCGTAAATCCAGATAAGAATTAAGCACAAAATTTACCATAAAGTACTTAATGACAATAAATAAACTCTGCCTAATTAATACATTCTTTTAGTTACTTTAATAGGTACAGTTGTGGTAGCAAACTAGCAATAAAAAGAATTTGTTGAAAGGAACTACAAAATAGTTTCTCTTTTATCTTTTGCTTATCAATATTACATTTAACTTAAAAGGAACTACACATTTGGATTTCTCAACGAAGACAAACACTCAAATATTATGTGATTTCTTTTCATCCACCTAAATGATGTGCCGGTAAAAGATAATATATACTTAGCAAAATAGTGACATTGTGATCCTTTGGAACAACTTGATGGAGTGGAATAGGGACGGAGCTAACATATGGGTTAGACAGAACCTAATAACTTTTATTGAAACTTCATATTTATCTTAAAAAATTATTATATATATATATAACAAATTTAGAACCTAATAACTTAAAATGCCTAGAATTACCAACTTTGCCTAGACACCAGTAGTTTCATTTTTTATTACATGCATTTAGGGTGTTCATAAAAATCCGAAAATCGAACTAAACCGAAAACCGAACCAAACCGACTAAAAAATCCGATACTTTTTCGGTTTGATTTGGTTTTGATTTTAAACTTTAAAACCCGTCCAAATTTGGTTTGGTGTTGGTTTTAATAAAAGAATAACTGAAAAAACCAAACCAATCTATATATATGTATATTTTTTATACAAAGTTTCTAAAATTTTATGTTACATTTTAATAGTTTGTAATTTTAATCTAGTTCTTTTCCTTTGCATTCCAGTTTGATTAGTAATTTTTTTTTTGCTAAGTACAAGAATTCATTTCATGTTAAAAATAATTTATTTTTAATTGAGTCCTAAAATTATTCATCATTATTTGGTTCAATTATCATCAATATATATTGTTAAATGATAGATTTCTCAAAGAGAAATTGATTTATAGTGTTATATCGATAATTTAATCGCCGGAATATATGAGTAGTGTATATTTTATATTTTAAAAAAACTAATAAATAAATAATAAAACCAAAAAACCGGCAAAAACCAACATACAATGAGTTCATAAAAATACTGACTTATTTGATTTGGTTTATTTTCGGGGGAAAACCGATGCAAACGGAAAAGGTATTCATTATTTATTTGTTCGCTTTTACCAATTACTGTATTATCTTCATCACTTCACCCTTCCTAGTGTCCAGACAGACACTCCATTACACTACGCTGCCTATAAGCATCTTCTTTATTATATTTTCAGATCAATCCATCAAAAACCCTATCACCCAATCACGCGCACACACACACACTCTTCTGCAGCCATTCTTCAATGGCGAATTCTCAGAGAAGGCCGGCGGCCGTATTGGATCCCGTCTACTATCCAGTAGTCGCATTGGTATTAGTCCTCGTCGCGTGCGTCGACCTGTGCGATGCCATCACAGTCGTCGACGTTTACCGGCTCGTTCAGTACGATCTATCTGGCGTCCCATTCGGATCTCGCCTCGCTACTCTCAATCACCACGCTGGTTCTTCGCTCTTCGCTTCTGCCGATCTCTCTCGCACTGTACTCATGCTTCCCGTTCGTGAGTTGAACCTCGATCTCATTAAAGGTTCGCGCTTTCATATACTGCTTGAAATTTTACATTCTCAGTACATAAAACTTTGATGATTAATTCAATGTTTCCCGTTTACTAGCCATAGTTCAGCTAGAAGCTTGGTCGTTATTGTAAATGATTTTTATACAGAAATTGATGCATTTACTTGATTAAGTAATAAGTTGAAGATGGATTTAGTGTTTGAAAGTTGCGTTTACTAGCCATAGTTCAGCTAAGAAGCTCGTTAGTTATTGTTTGTGAGTTTTTTTGTAGCAATTGATGCATTTATTTGATGAAGTAATAAGTTTCATTAAATGGCATTAAGAGGGTGCAAAAGATAGAAAAGAGAATTTGTGTTAGCTCCAATTCATCAAAAGAAACTATGCTAAGATTAGGGAGCTAACGAAGTTCCGTAAATGATGAATGCTATTTACAGGGGTTAGGGCTCTAGCTAAATAGATTAAGCAGACATCTAGACTTTGGGGAGTTAACTGGAGTTGAAATTCTGTTAGAACCGCTGCGGTTCCTTTCGCCCAAACAAGCAAAAAAATACTTGCAGGGATCATAATTTATGTCTTCTTGATGGCTCTATCACCTCCGAAATTGAGTGACTTTGCTCTCTGTTAAATTTTTTGTATAATATTATCTGCGTTGTTAGAAAAACTCTCATTTTTGCCGTGGCCTCTAACAGAGCTCCTAACTGAGGGTAATTTTAAACCATAATCAATTGATGGGTAAATTTGGACCTTTTTAATCGAACAGTTTGGGGAAATGGAGTCCTCCTATTTCAGTTGGAGCTCCGTTAATGACATTGCTAATACGAGACGATTTGTTAACAGTAAGGCATGAATGGACCAACAGTGTAGCAAAGTACAAAAGTGAGCAGTTTCGAATACTATAAGGGCAGATTTGGACCTTTTCCCTTAAAAAATAAAGAAAAAAACAAGGCAAAAGCTAGACACATTGACTATTTTGAGGAATGTGCTTAGTTCATTTTAAACAACTTGGACTTAGAGAAGGTTTTATTTGAAGGAATGAAAGTGAAAATTATCAGTAGGTTGACAATGCAGATAAAATATATTGTTTGAAGAAAGGACAAACTGATTGGGAGTGCTACAGTGATTTATGTACCCATAGGAACAGTCTAATATTCTGGTTTGTTCTCAAAAGCATAATTGCATTGTAAATAAGTATTTTTCAGCAGTGGGGCCCTCCTTTCACTGTCTGGGACATTGACTTCTAATGTCATGAAAACATGAATGCTTGACCTTTGCCGTATCAATTTAAATTGATTGCCTTCTATTGCAATTTGAGATTTCCTTTTTCTTTTCTCTGTCTCGGCTTTTGCTAACTCTGATAAAGGGCATATTAATTTTTGACAGTTGCACAAAAGAAAAACTAATCCAAAAATTCAACTTAAAAATTCATTGTACAACATAATTGATTCTTGTTTTTAATGATTTGGTTTTCTTCCCAATTCTTCACTCACTTGTCTAATGGTGCTCTTCCTGTTTTCCATTTTGTTGCAGAATATATTGGACAAGGGAAGCTGTTAGGGGGCTTACTGCTTTTACTCCCTCCTAAATTTAGTCCAGAAAAAGTAGACGCTGCAGTTGGTGATGATGGTGATTTTGACCTTTTGAGGAATAAAGTGTCTGAGCTGGAGCGGTTGCTTATACATGCTAACATCCCTGTGAGGCAAACACATCTTTGATTATCTTTTTTCTTTGTGTTCTAATTGTTGCTCCTCGTTATGTGTTCAGTGACGTAAATGCATGAGATTTATAATGCTCCTTCATCACGTTCCTAAAGCTGTCTTTGACCTTTGTCTAGGCGCCTGTTTGGTTTGGTCTTTAATTAAATAAATTCTTAATACTAGTGGTTTCTTTTTTTTTTTTTGGGGGGGGGGAGGGGGAATCAATGTTATTATAACCATTTTTATTAAATTAAGAACACCACATTAAGAAATAACTCTATGGTCCATTCCAAACTACTTGATATGCCTACATAAACCTTAAGATGCATTAAAAATTGACGAAATGTTACAGGGTGTAGCAGTTGAATTGGGATGGAGGTAGTTTAATACACGTGACCTGTGTCTCCATTTATATGTGATTTTATATAATTAAATTCACTGCATTTTGTGGGAAGTTCTCCCCCAAACATTGGACAATGTTTTTGTTCTGGATAGTGTTTTTATTGTACATCTTCTGCCTTCACCAGACTTCTCGTTTGGATAGCACTTGTGGTTTAGTTGCATCTTCTTCATTTTTGAAAGAATTCAACATTTGTTATACCATATGACATAATTGTGGTGAGTATTTAACTGTATGAAGTTTTCTTCCAGTATCCTGTATATTTTGCTTTTGAGGATGATAACATCAATGCTGTACTAGCTGAAGTCAAGAGAAATGATGCTATTGGTCAACCTGCAACTGCTACTACAGGCGGGTAAGTTTATGTCTCACTATTATTTTTGAGTAGAGCCGTCAATATGGGCTTGGCCCATTGGGCCAGCCCAGCCCGTGATTTAGCAGGGTTGGGCTAGAGTTTTTGAGCCCATTTAAAAACGAGGCTTTTAAGCCCGACCCGAGTAAGCCCGTGGCCCGTGAGGCTTGACTGAGGCTTTTAAGACAACCTTGTTACAACCGGATTCAAATGTGTTTGATGAAAATGACGTGTTGTCTATCCCATAAGCGTCATGGACGTTCTCTTGTAGTTTGTTTTGAGTTTTGACTGTTAGTTAATGAATAGTCTTGTATTTTACTTTTTTAGTGTTTATTGTGATATATTGGAACAATATAAAAAATTATTAAGTTTTGCAAAAAATTTCCTATAAAATATTTTTTAATGTTTAAATATTTATCTTTTTTTAGGTTATAACTTAAAGAAAAAATACAAAATTATATTTTAAAAAATTATGGGCCAGCCCATGGGGGCCCGCGGACCATATAGGGCTGGGGTGGGCTGACCATTATAAGGCCCATCAAAATGGTGGGCTAGCCCAGCCCAGCCCGTCAATTGCTAAAGCCCACGTGGACTGGGCTAACCCGGCCCGTCCCATATTGACAGCTCTATTTTTGAGATAGAAGTTGCCTCTTTCACCTTACAACAAGTTACTAAAACATGACAATATTGGACTGATGTCCTAAAGATCTCTGATTGTAGTCTGGATAATTTTTTCTACTGTTAGTATGCTTGTAAAATTTCTTGACTATCTGCAGTCGCCATCATAAAATTAAATGCTTCTGTTCATCCTTACTCTTCAGCTAATTCGACATATTTTATTGCTGCCAAAATAAGATTTAATTTGAGCTGAAAAGTTGTATTACTATCTCTAATGCCTTTATTGTGTATGTGCTTGTCCACCAAAAGATACAAAAAGAAGAAAACAAAAGAAAAAATATAACTACATCAGAATGTTAGAGCAACTAGTTGATCGTGCACAGATATTGATTTAGTTTAGTTTGATTTATATTACTTGTACATGGAACTGAATGAGTATCTGATATTTGACATTGTTTCTGTCATCGTGTTTCAATTTTAATTATCAAACTGGTTTCATTTCCTAGTGTCAATGATTCGGCTGATCACATATCTACAGATACAAGCTTGTTGTTGCTGCCTCAGATCCTAAGAAAATTGCATCCCCCACCATTGCAAATATTCAGGTTCTAGTTCACCTTCTGGTTCTAAATTGAAGAAATTTGACTTGCTATGAATGTTTAAGTTGATGTTTTTTCTATTGACATTGACCTTTTTTAATGGCCTAAAAATTGACATTATTGATCGCTAAAATTTATCGCCCCTTTTTGCTATCAATTGTGGTCACTTTTTCTTATATGTTTATAGGAACTATTGTTTTGCTTTAGCGTTACTAGCTATTGATAGAATTTTACACCGGAGACGAGGTGGTTGAGGAGGGATTTTTTTCCCAGTAGCAATGGTTTTAATTCATAGCCCCTGGTTCACTTGACCTTGGGGATGTTGTTAGTGATGACATACTCGCTATCACTGGCTTATCACTCTAGAAGAAGAGAAGAAATGAGCTATGCCTTAATTATATCGATTCTGATCTGAGTGGACGTTCTATCTATTATCTCTTGCTCTCTAAGCACTATGAAAACAATTTGTTATGGCATACTTGCTATATCTGGCTCATCGCTCCAGAAAGGAAGTATGAAGCTATCCCTCGATAATGGGCATTTAATCCGCATTGGATGTCCTACCTGCTATATGTTGCTACCCAAGCACTACGAAAACACATTTAGAAGTCTAAATTATGCCTATAGTATCTATACTGTATATGGTTACTAATATGTAAACATGGTCCATGTTGATGTCAGCTTAGGCAAGGAGGTGGACATGTTCTGCTTGTTTCATTTTGTCATGTAAAAAAGATGCGATGTTGTTCTTTCTATGGTTGCTAAAGCCAACCGCATTAGCAGTTGGAAATGGTTGTGGTTCTTCATTTTGCATGCAGAAGTTGCTATAAATATTGTAAATCCCTGTGTAGTCAGTAGGTATTAACGTTATCATTTAGATTGTCATTAAATTATTCTTTTTTATAATTTGATTGAAAAATCATTTGAAATATCCTATGGGTTCATTTTCTTGTTGTGGTTAACCAAAATTTATTCTATTGTAATTTTTTAATGTTTTTCCTAGTTACCGTAGAATTTTTTTACCATAGTTTTTTCTTGAATTATAGGAGAGATGTTCAAATAAGTTACTATAACAATCTAAAATATGCGCTGGTTAATAAGTTAGGTTAATCAATAAAGTTAATTTGATAACTGGTATTTGTATGTTAATTTGTCTTGCATTTATTATCAGGGATGTTTATTATTATTTATGGGTGAATTTAGGGATGGTTACCAGGACTAAAACTGGACGGAGACTCAAGCCAGCTCCCTACTATTGCCATAGTTGCTTCATACGACACCTTTGGGGCTGCACCGGTAAATGATAACTTCCGTTAACTTGTGAACTGCCAGTATATTATAACATTAATCGCTTATTCTATGCTAAAATCTGCAGGCATTGTCAGTTGGAAGTGATAGCAATGGAAGTGGTGTTGTGGCACTTCTTGAGATAGCTAGGCTGTTCTCGGTTCTGTATTCAAATCCTAAAACAAGAGGTAGATATAATTTACTTTTCGGATTGACATCTGGTGGGCCTTATAACTACAACGGAACTCAGAAGGTGCACTACTCTTTCCCAAACATTTTTTATGCAGAAGTTGCAATTATCTTGCTCTGTCTTTCCAATCTGTAGTTTCCTTTCTTCAGTGGCTTCGAAGTTTTGACCAACGTCTACGTGAGAGTATAGACTATGCCATTTGCTTGAATAGTCTTGGGTCCGTGGGCAATGAATTACATCTTCATGTTTCAAAACCCCCCGAAAATGCATACATTCAACAAATATTTCAGGTATTGAATGATCGCATCAACTGAAAGAGCCTTGGAGCATTTCAATTTTTTGTTACTTCTACCGCAATCCTTTCTAGTCTAAAAATCTGTATTTGTAGGGTTTCTCTCGTGTAGCAGAAGAATCGGGGCTTCAAGTTGGTCTTAAGCACAAGAAAATAAACATCTCCAGTCCCCGAGTAAGCAGACATCTTTCTTTTCTGTTGGTCAGGCCTGTTCTTTGATGTCATCTATATGCAGACCCTTACACCAGCTTTAGAGCCTCAGAAACCTCTTTCGCAAAAGGGTATTTGGGGCATTGAATGTTTTCTGATGTGGTGATGGAATGATCATTTTCACGGTGAAAGAGAACTTTGTAAATACCTTTTTGTGTGAGAAAATTGACTACTGCTTCATTCGAGCAATTATTCCCCCTTCCCCTGAATCATACACGGACCTAAACTATGTAAGGGTATTTTTGTGAAAACTTACAGTTTGCCATTTCTATTGGACCAAATTTGCTGTATTTTCCTACTTCATCAATTTGACATTTTTTTGCCATGGTGCGACTCATTAGTGTGTTTTACATAGTGGTCTGAGTTTGTGCTTGGTTGCATTTCTGGTGACATTTGTAACAAGAGGCATGGTACTCAAAAATGAGATTTGTCAGTGGCAGATCTTTCTGGTCAGTCACAAATTTTAACAATATTGTCTATGGTGTTTGCTGGTCGAATGGGTGTTATTAGTGCAATTACATTAAACTGGTAATTTAGTGGCAATGCCAACAGAATCTGGGTGCTGGATATTCTTTTTCTCCTTCAATCATCTTCGCGTTGGCTGCTAAAAATGAACCTTGGCTGCTAATAATTTTTCATTGTGAAACTCAGATTTCTGCATAGTCAAAGTAAACTGCAACATAAAGGAAAAGGGAACCCCAGGACTAATTCTATGCAGCATTCTTTCTTGGGAAGGAGGAAACCTCCCATCTGATCTTATGTTGGGGGTAGGGTTGAGATTCCCATCTCATTTGTACTATATTACAAGTTCCCATTAATAAATGAATAATTGAACAGTATTACCACTGACTGAAGAATAAGTCATTGAGCTTTGTTCTGTAGTTGAAGTTCAGTTACTCATGCCATTTTTACTTGTTTTATTTTCTTAGGATGCCATGTGTATTAGTTTTACTGTGCTAAAGATACTAAAATGCTGTAGGTAGCCTGGGAGCATGAACAGTTTTCAAGGCTGAGAGTTACTGCAGCAACAATTTCTGAGCTTTCTACTGCACCTGAATTGCTAGAAAGCACTGGAGGTCTGTCTGATAACAGGTAGTGGTTTTGCTACTGATGCCTCTATGTCCTATTTTCAAACTTCTTTGATGGCAATTTGCTGAAATCCTTGTTTCCTGTTCCCAGACATTCTGTGAGTGAAGCCTCAATTATTCGAAGTGTCAAGCTTGTTGCTGAAAGTCTAGCAGTAAGGATCTATATCTTTGCCGCCAAACCTGTTCCAAACAATCTTAAATAATAATAGGAGTGTGATTTCATAAATCATGAAACAAGCAACCTTCAAGTGATATTATCTTACTTTTCGAGAAATAGACAGCTGGGACCTAACTGTTTGAACTTGAAAAAGGAAAAGGGAAGACTTATTTGGCCTCTCAGGGGACCTTTAAATCATGTCACATCCACATCTTTCTCTCTTTGTTAAGATAACCATTGTGTTTAATATTTTGCGCATATACTGTTTACATAATCAGCATTAACCACATATTTTAATCAACACAAACAAGATAATTTAGAGAATCATTCTTACCTCATCATTCCATGACTCCATTTAATTGACAAAATTACTCTCATTGAAGGTCTCTTAACGTTGAAAAAAAGGGGTCTCTTGACATTTTCCACAGTAACGTTTAAGTTTTGGTCGATTCCTGGAAGCAATCTGCTAGCTTATAAGTAATATATCTACTATTTTATTGATGTTGCATCTTTTTTTCAAAGAAAGGTAACAGTATATTCATCAACACAAAATTTGTGCTGGAAGCCATAATTACAAAAAGACCTAATTACATCTGTCCAAAATACAGTTTAGCTTAATTTGCATCTTTTCTTTAATGAGTCAGATGAACAATATGAGAATTTTACGTGATTCTGTTGAAGCATATCTTTTAGAGATCTTTAGGACGAGGATAGACCTAACTGTTCCAGAATAGTACAATCATAAAATTATAAGAGTAAAGTTAGGAGTCCCAAAATTTTGATTTGTTCTCTTTGTTATCACATTTGGAGCTATAATGTCCTGGATTGCTTGTAGTTGTTTAGGAGAAGAGGTATGCATCTGCATCTGCATCAGGTGTTTTTGTAATACTTATTTAATTCAGGTCAGTCATCTTTGTTCATTTTTGGCAAAATTAATATGGAGTACAAAGTTTTATGTGCCTTTCTTGAGAAGTTGTATGTAAGAAGATCAGTTTTGGTGGTAGGATCTCTGTTTAGCATGTTTTCACTCATATTGAACAGATGATTTCAGTATGCTAGATACTGTGTTACTAGTTCTGCATTCTAGGAGAAACTTCAAAGGTTTTTCCCTAAAAGAGTAAATCTTTCTTGATTCTCGAAGCATGTGAACGTACATCATCTTGCAGCATTGCATGCGTTATTATTTTGTGGTAGACTTTCTGTTAAATCAACTAAAGTATGAACCATTGCTTATTATCTCATGAAGTGAGCAATCTCATGGTTGAGAAATATCCTTCTTACATCTTTTAAAATATATGGTTGTATTTTGTCTAACAAGTATCTATTATACAGAGACATATATACAGCCAGGAAGGGAAGAGCACAAATATATTTGCCGACAATAGTAGTTTAGCTGTTAATCCTTCCTATGTACGGTCTTGGCTGGACCTTTTGTCGAGGACTTCTCGAGTGGCACCTTTTCTTCCAAAGAATGACCCAGTCATCATGGCACTTCAAAAGGTACTACCCTTCTTTGCATGACCTTTTGAATCCTGTTAACATATAGACACACACATATGCACTTACATCTTTGTTTATCATGTATCACTGTCCCCAATGCTCATACTGGTCATTCTACTTTATCAGATGATGTGTCTCTTCTTATCTGTTTTCCTTTCCTTTATTTGTAGTTTAAATGAGATTAGCCTAGCCTCTACCTTCCGGGGTAGGGGTAAGGTCTGCGTTTGCTTCTCATTTCTGAACATGCATCAACAATTCTTGTTTCTGGGTGTCAGGATTAGAATTGAACATCTGCTAACTGAACATGCATTGCTTCTATGTATCTGTCATGTTGTATAGTGAACATATTCTTTCTTCATAGTTTTCCAATAACTACAGAATGGATTTAGAATGCTTTGCTGGATGATATCCCAAATTGTTTGAACAGACTCCGATCAACTGGCAATGGGATGTTCCTTTTATGCATTTATACAGTTCCCTCATACCAAAAATAATTCAAAGATAGATAGTAACATCTTTCACATGACTCACTGGTGTTGTTATTTCTAGCAGCTCATTTTTTTTTAAACAATATTATAATAGCATTTCCTAATCAGCCAAGTTAAACTCTATCATATAAATGTCTTTATAGAGACATCTTATGCATTTAATCTTCTTCTAGAACGTTTATCAGTTAGAATTGGTCATCATTTGGAAGCATTGTCTGTTTCAGAAAACTGGATGTGTTTGGTATCTTATTCCTATTTCATCGTAAGGGAAAAAGGAAACTGGACCCTGATTTTGGAGAGAATCAGTTCTCTTGCTGGTAATGACATATGTGGAACCATGTGAGCTCCTCCTTTATCTCCTGCATGCCTCTCCTTTGTAACATGGTCGGAGATGAATTTTAGGTCACAATTAGGCTTGAACCACTTGGTTATGGTGACTATTCTGTTGGTACAAATCAGCCCAATAGGACAAGGATGATCTAAAAAAGACGAGGATGGGATAACAAACTTGGTTTTGCTTGGTCGCAAACTAGTTGGTCCATTGGTGTTATGCACATGTTTGACCTGTTATACTCCTCCCTGGATGTAAGATTTTGACTATTGGTCATTAAGCAGATTTTGGTTCTGGTATATTATATTTAAAGGCTTTTCTATTTATCCAGAAAAGGAATTCCTTTTTGAGGGCCTTCTATTGGTCCAAATCAACTCTGGGGCAAGGATGTTCTGAAAAAGGTGAGGAATGGGCCAACCAAATTGAGCTGGTTTTGCTTGGTTTCAAACTAGTTGGTCTATTGGTTTTATACACATGTATGACCTGTTAAAGTGCTCCCTGGCATTTGAGCTTCTGATTATTCATCATCAACAGGTTTTGGTTCTACTACAATATGTTTGAGGGCTTTTATTTGGAAAAGAGATACTACTCCGGCACTGGCATATTTATTTCATAATCATTTAAGAAAAAATAACTCTGGCATTGGCATAAATCAATTTGAGCTCCTTCTGGTAGTCGTATCTTTTTCTTTCATTTTCATCACGTGTCCAATCTATCTCTTGCAGGAATTAGCTGATCATACTGCTGAGGTGAATATACAGCATGAGACTCTAGATGGAATGTTTACTTTTTACGACTCAATTAGTGGCAGGTTACATATATATCAGGTGCTTAGACCACTCCCTCTTCTGTCTCCTTGCCACCACTACCTTCCTAGTACTGATGTCTATAATGGTTTTTGTATCTAAAAGTTAAAAAATCAAGGAGGTGTCTATGGAAGTTAGATGGAGGAAATATCTCCATAACTAGATCAATATTTCCACGTAAGCTACCTTTATAGCAATGTCCATTAAACATAGAAAACATTAAAAAAGATGTTCTTAAAATATACTTATTCAATCCCAATAGATTAAATCCTGTTTAACTGCATGGTTGTGGGTGAAATTTTCAGATATATTATAAAATTTTGTTTGATAGAGAAGTGTTGAAAATAATGGTTCGGTAATAAAGAAATGAAGTTGTTAATGTACAATACATTTTATCATTGATCATAGTTGAATTGTTTAGGTCCAATTATAATTTCAACAGATAGGCCTATTTTGTTGAGGCCTCACTTGCCTAACGTGGCTGTTCTGTTTCATCTTGCACCTCTAATAATCTAGAGTCATATTACTTGATTTACCTATGAGCTTATTGTGGAAAATCATGCTCCTCATCATTACCTGTAGAAATCTAACACCCTACTTTTCTTATTGTAGGTTGCCAGCGTAACATTCGATTTGCTTTTGCTGTTGGTTCTCGGATCATACTTAATTACACTTTTCAGTTTTCTTGTCATCACCACCAGGGTATGACTCTTAGTTTATTAAATCCCTGATAATTTCCTTCTGGTTTGCTAATTTTGTGTTCCTCCTTAAACCCCTTACCACTAAAACAAGGACTGGAAAAATCTAATGGAAAGAAAAGAGAACTGAATGTGACAATGGTATTGCTCAACAGGGTCTTGACGATCTTATCAGTCTGTTCCGCCGTCCTCCATCTCGGAAAGTGAAAACCGCTTGATTTTCGATCCCAGATAACTTCAGCTTCAGGCTCCAGCAAATTGTGAAGCTGGCTTTACGTTTTGTAGGCTCAAGGAAAATCGTCCTTGGATGAGTTGCTCTCTATTCATCTGTAGTTCAATGTATCGTAGTTAGAAAGTTTTTAACGTTCCATGGGAGAGATTACGCATTTTTAGCTTTGATAGAGAATTACGTATTTATGAATTTTTTTCTGAGTTACAAATGCAATTCTCATAGCCGGCTACTTAGAGGTCACAGTTTCGAGCTTCCTTGTATAGACTATTAATTTGTAGACAGTTAACCAAATGAAGCTATGTTCTTGAAAAATAAGATGCTTCAAAATGGCATATCACTGGGTATTATTTTATTTGACAGGCAATTCGTTTGTGGAGATGGTAGTAGTCTTTAGGAAGCAAACGCTTCTCTGCTTGGTCACGTCTTTCATTACCTTTTTTGACATGCCCTCACGTGATTCTTTCTTAAATGGCCCAAGCATGTGAATTTATTTTATTATGCTATCGGGTGACAAATGAGACAATAACTTGGGTATCTAATGCCATCATCAAGTGTGTAATCATTTTATCAGAGCTTAAAGTTGTTACAGTTTATTAATTTAACTATATTCTAACAAAGTTTTTTCCGTAAGCTATTGTTTCCTTAGCCTCAAAAAGAATGGTATGGAATAAGGGTCAGCACCGTTTAATTTATTGTTGTCTATTCGGATATCAGTTTTCTTGATTATTAACAAATTTTCTTATTGGTACGAGGATTTAAATGTTTGAAAAGGTCTTGTTAATGAGAAAGATTCTCATTGGAATGTAGAAGGTGCCGAAGTTAGTAATTTTATAAAGTACCTCGAGCGTAGTAGATATTGAATTGCTCCAGATTTGAGCTTTTAAGATCTTCTTGCTTAAACCCTCGAGGGAAGAAATGTCACCTCCTTACAATTATCAAACGCTTGCGTATATTTCTAAATCTTTATTTATGTTTACTACTCAAACACATCAACGAACGCCCTATTACCTCAATTATGCGAGAACTTTTCTCATGGGACGAGTTAATTTTTATCTCCATTTTCATAACTTTTTTGTTAATTATTTCTACTTACAAAACAATGGTCTACTCCATTACTCTAGGGACACCTTTTGCAGAACCGGAAATATCAGTTTTCTACAAGGAAAAAAGAAACTAAATTTCTGAAATTAGTTTTGAACACAAACAAATATAAGATGCCTCAGCTCTATACATCACAGTCTTAACATGTTCCGCTTAAGCGGAAATAAAATGGAAATAATCGATACAGATTTGGTGAATTCAATCATCACGCAACAGTTAAGTACCATAAAGACGTATATTTTTTAATTGGGAAAACAGGAAAAAGGACAGGTTAGTATCAGAACCCTTCCGTGTAAACACTATGTTCTAAAAGAAATTATTCATAGAGATGCAAACATTCCTCTACAAGAAGCAGAAAGCAGCAAAGGAAGAAGACCAAGCTTTACTGTTAACCCAAAACACTTCCATGGTAGATTTAAGACTGCAAATAGTACGTTTGAGGTTTCCAGAGACAACGCTATAGTTGTACTAAGAGGGAGAAAAAAGAAACTAGTATCTCATTGCAAGTCCTTGTTTTTCCTCATTCAGTTGCTTTTCCTTTACGTCTGCTGCTACTGCTGGTTTCAATGAGATAACATACCATTGAATCCACATCATCCCCGAATATGCTATAAGCTTCTATTACTCGCACATAGCTAAATCCCATCGACAGCATAATCTGGATGCAGTCACTAAGAACTTCTCGCCCCCCACCTTCTTGCTTCGCTTCACTTCCTGATGACCCTGCAAGACCATAACCAACTGATTCTATCACAATAGAAGAACAAACAAAAGAATCATGTATTGTTCACGAATGCCAATCCCCCAATGGAGTGCCAGCTCGAACTTACTAGCTCCTGATGATGATGGTTCAGCGCTAGAAGTGGAAGATTCTCGACAACCAAGCTGCTGCCTGAACTTATCATTGGCAACATACTCAGCCCTAGAAGCTTCCATTACCATGCGTTCTATCTCCTTTTCAGTGAGCTCAAGATCAGAATAAAAGCGTCCTTCTGCCAGAAGTGCCTGAATTGAACCATTTAACATAACACGAAAACCAAATGATTGCCCGGTTTGTGAAAGTAACTCAGATCACGAGTTTTAAGGTTACTCACATTATCAATTTGCTGATCTTGTTGAGCTTTTATTGCTGCTTTGACCTGATCCTTATCAACGTTCCTCTATACCAAATATGGATAAATAAAATAAAATCAGAAGGGAACGATGGAAAACAGATATAATAGATGCTTTAGCTGACAAACTACGAAGTTCGTAAAAAAAAAAACATCACCCACATAATTGAGCACCCAAGAGCTGTAGGCACACAGCCGATGAAGTCTATCCAGTTTCAACAGCTACAGAAAGTAAAGATCATGCCAATTTGTAGATAAGAAATTTTACCCCTTGTAGAGAGCTAAACCCAAGGCCAGCACCAACTGTTAGTCGACGTGGATCAACAAGAGAGTTGTAATGATTTCCATGATGATAGCTGAGTCGAATAGGAGGGCTGTCTGTATTGTAACTTCCATGGAATGTATTGATTGGTTCTGCATTAGTGAATTCCACAAATTAAATTCACTCGGCGCACACATAGTCCACAGAGGCTTGCCTAGTAGTCATAGATTCATTACTGATATTTGAAAAAAGAATAACAAAAGAAAAGTTACCTGTGCTATAAGAGTATATGTGAATAGGGCGATTATACATTTCACACAGAGCTTGAATCTCCACATTGTTGCCATAAACCTACAAAGCCAATCATGAGAATCATTATTTTGATGGCCCCAAAAAAAGGACATGGGAAAGGACAAAGACATGCATGAAATACATATATGTCAAACAGACATAAGCAAAAACAGGAGCCACAGCAAAGATCACACAAACTCTTGAAAGAAATTGATATCTGCAGCTGATAATAAGGTCTTTAACTTCTCTAATATCCAGTTTTTTTTTTTCCTTTTTTCGATAAGGAAACGAAATAGAAGGTGGTTAATCATTGGACGCTAGACTCGAACAGCAGCCAGAATCTCTTTAGCATAAAGGTTTCATAAAATGAAGGAAGTGATTTAAAAGTAAGCAAGAAGCACAAATGGTGAAAAAGGAAAAGGAAAAAAAAAAACTAAGTACAGCATTACTATCTTCCCGCCCCTAGCAATTTCTCCAATCAGCCAATGGATGCATAAACTGAGTAATCCAGAGAAATTATCTCTAAGACCATAAAGTGGACATACCTGCAATGTATATTAATTGCTTAAAATTTTTATCAGTCTGACAGAAGCAACAAATGGGACAGGGAATACTAGTGAACTACAACATGACGTACCTTGTCTCTCCTTTTTCTCTTGCAATAGGAAGTGAAACCTTCAGTTATAAATTGAGAGAAGTGGTCCCTTTCCCGCTCCTATCACAAAGAAGCTCATCGAGTATCAAATGAGAGGGATGGTAAATAGGTTTTGCAGAAAGATACCAATAATTAGGAGAACTTATCAGCCTTCAGAACATAAAAGATAGTAATATAACTTAAGTACTCCAGCCACTATGTACACACGGATGCCTTTACAAACAATAGTGTTTTTATAGTCTCTCTGTTAAGGTCTTGGATGCCAAGGGAACACAAGACACCAGTTGACGATGCGAAGTCCACTTAAGACTTTTTTTTTAGAAAGGACTGCCATACTGACTTAGATTTCTGCAAGAAGCTGACAAGATGAACTGAAAGACCAGACAAAGAATACATGCAGACATACCTACAAACCTGCCAGCGACCCCCATCCCTCAAAAGAGGGGGGGAAAGGTGTTAGGCACACGAAACCTTACTTATCCATGAAACTCTACTAGCTGATTTTTCACTAGTTGAATAACATAAGCACATGAACACGAAACCAGAGAAATATATTTACCCCAAGGGTGTGGCCTAGAGGGTAACGTTGCGAAGAAAACCATGGCAAGCAAGACCAGGGCAATTATTACTCCATTTGTTCCATTTATGAGTCACAATTCCTTATTAGTCCATTCCACAAAGAATGACACATTTCTATCTTTAAAAGCAATTTAATTTTAAACCTCCCATTTACCCAAAATGGCATGATTTTATAGCCACAAAATCTCATGACATATTTAAAACCACAAGTTTCAAAGGTTCTTTTTATTTTTAACTCCGTGGCTAGTCAAATTAGGACACATAAATTGAAACGGAGGGAGGATTAATTATAAAAAAAAGCAGGGCAAAAGTTGCAAACCTAACAAAGTTAAGCATTTTTAGAGAGCTGATCATCATTGGTCACAGGGGATGCAAGAGGGCGAATCATAAATGACAGCATGCTACCTGAAGATGATAGTAGCTCCTTTGCCATGTAACGGGATTTATTTGTATAGACACCCGGGAATTTTGATGTGTATTCCAAACACAAACCACCAATTACTTAAACACCTTTGTGACAAAGTTAGCATTACAAATCAGCTAAACATATTTCTAATGTCTTCATGGTCTGTTATGCCAAAAAAAATATTAAGATAAATTACGCATCATCTGCATTAACCAGCTCTTGTATTCCATGTTATGAAATTCTTCTTCAGTTACAAACTTTACTGCTTTAGTTTCTGTATGGGAGACATGCGTGTTTGGTATGCTGACAAACATTTTCCAGAAAATGATTCATATACTCTCTGGCAGAAGTTTCTTCCTTCACAACAATCTCAACTTTCTTTCTTTCTTTCTTTCTTTTTTTTTTTTTGGATAAGGCACAACTACTATCTCAACTCTTAACTTCACATCACTGCTCCCTTCAACACTTAAAACATTACTTTTTTTTTGCTGAGAAATAACACTTAAAACATTGTTATCAATCATTAATATAAAAAAAATCATAAAAGCACTATTCAATTCGATAAAGTTGTTATCAATGTCTAATAAATGTTCTTTCCGAAATATTTACCTCTCTCCAACCAAACACCTGACAACTAGAGAATATATCATTTCAGGAATAACATCTGCCAAAAACATACCATCCTAATCACATAATATTTACTACATATTTTTTCTTTTGGATAAGTTACACGCACATCTACTATCAAGCTATCAAATCCTCTCACTATATTTTACAGCAGATATCTACTTCTTTATGCTGTCCATGCATTTTTATTATATCCTGGCCGGTAAATCCTGTAGTTCCACCAATTTGAAAACTACGAAATCAGCAATTGACTAACAAAACCGAGGTTCTCCTAATGGTAAAAAGTTTCTTATAAGCATGCAGCTTTCCTACCTAGTAATATCAAAAGAAACTAGAATCAAGCAAATAGAAATTTTAACCTAGCAACGAAAGAAAGTAATATAATCAGTATATCTTTACAGGGACTTCAAAAGTGACGCCTTGGTAGAAAGATTACCATGTAGTCAATGCACATCTGCCTGACCAAATCATAAGCTTCGGAATCACCATATACTTGGTCAGCAACAGCACGGAAGAGACAGTTCCCATCTTCCAACATTTTCTTGACTTCTAAGCCTTTGGTTCGTCTAAGATCCATTTCAAACTGCTGTTCTCTCTCCTAAAACAAAGGAAACATGTAACTTTGCAAACTGAGACATATTGAAAGCCTTGGTTATTCTCAAATAGCTTTAACTCTAGATACACAAGATACAGTGACTTCTTCACCGAGGCCAAATCGTGAGAGCAGAATCTCCACTTTCTAGCCTTTCTCAAACTTGTCAATTGGGAATGGATGATCACTAAGTGATTTAAATGCATAAGGTAGGTGAACGCAAGTAAATATCCTAATTATAAATGCTAAAGAGACATAGTCGATTCTTATGTCCCAAGCGAACAAGAGGGGCATAAATTATCCATAATCTACTATTTAATTGATAAAATGGTGGAACATACCACATCATCATATGAGGATCCAAAGCTGGGAATCTGCTCATCAGCACTATTATAACCTTCATCACAGTGTGATCGTGGAGAGGATGGCCTGGATCCAGCAGGTGAGGTCCTAGTTGAGACAGTAGGTCGGCCAGCAGTTCCCCTAGATGATCCTATCCGGCCAGCATGTGAACTACCCAACGGGAATCTTCTAGGACTCGAGTTTAGTGAAGCAGGTTTTGGGGGTGGGACAGGAGGTGGAGGCGGACATGAACTACATATCGCCCTCTGGACTGAACTTCCCTCATTTTCCACTTCCACAACTCTCAAACCATCAAAGTCCCTTGCCAGGTCCTCACTGACAAAAACACCGTCTCTCGTCTCATTATCAGCAATCTTTTCCTCAATGGTGCTTTGGTCGCTACCTAAACTATCCAACAATCCATCGTCAACCTTAACACCCTTGTAGTTTGAAGAACCAATGGAGAGCTCTTCTAAAGCAACCTGTTCTTGTATATCTTCAACGAATTCATCATCTTTCGAAGCTGATAATACCTGACTGTTACTAGAAGCCTGTGGCTGCGTTGGAGCTGAAGAAGAAGATGAACCAGGGAGCGAAGTTGATGACCTGTTCTGATTTGAGGACGAAGACGATGAAGCTCCAGCGGAACCGCGCTGAACCAGTATCCGAGTCATTTGGGGTAGTCTTCTTCAACACGGGACCTATGAAACACTTGAGTTCTACTTTACCCGAAGTTAGAGAAACAAAGAGCTTCCTTTGAATTTGTCACGCTTCCTGGCCTTTGGAGCTGTAACACCAATACCAAGGCTGAATGATTTGTCCCAGCAGTCCACTTCTGTCTGATACTCGCGAATTAATTTCTGCATTCCCCTAACAATTCTCATGAGACCTTGACCTCCAATAATCTTATTTTGAAACAAGAAAACCTCTTTTCCTAATGGTACTCGAAATTACTCAAAAGTAAAGCCCAAAATACAAAGTTCACCTCCACTATCACAACTGCAATCAAGACCATCAAATCACCACAAAAGGCTAAGAAAAAGCAAAGTTATACCCCAGAAAAAATAGAACAAATATTACCCAATTCACTTCATTTAACCACAAGAACACTCTGCAATATCAAAACCCAAATTTCAAAAAGAGAATCTATGATTTCATCATATAGCTAATACATTACTCCCGCTGTCTCATTTTTCTGACACAACTACAATTTGGAGAGTCAAGGGAATTTTCCTTTGACTGTGATTTATTTAAATGCCTTTTAAATATCTTGAATTGTTAAGTACTATGACTTATACTAGTACTTTTTGTGTAGTTTTTAAATATGTACATTCTATTTAAAAAAACTTGAAGATTCTATGTCCGGGTTCTCACTAAGAATTAGACAGTATGAGCCTCATACTCCGAAAGGTATCACATAATGTTTAATGGAGGGAATTTTTTTTTTTCACTTCCCCTCTAATAAGCCAAGCTAGCCTCAAGAAAAACAAGAGAATTCGGAGAAAAAAACCCCAGAAATCCACACAAAAATCAGAGGGGAACACACAAATGATCATTAATTTACGGGGTAAATAAATAAACACACAACCCCAATTCTTGAAAAAAGAAAATAGAACCTTTACCACAAAGATGTCAAAAATCAGATTTCAAGAATTCAACCTAATTACCGAAAATCCACAAACAAAATCAACAAAATATTAACATAAATTTAAATAGAACATATCTCAAAATACAAAAACAATTCCAAAACCCTAGAGTTTGACTTACTTGATTTAGAATCAGCAGCAGCAGCAGCAGCACCAGCTAGTAGAAGATAGGGTTTTATAAGATGAAAAGTTCTGATGAATGGGGAAACTGGGTACAAAATAAACTTCCAGGTAAAGGAAGTATACGTATACAGATTATATACATGTGTGGGTAGAGAGAGAAAAATAGGTTTTCTAGAGAGAGAGAGTGGGAAAAAAGAAAATGGGAGGCTGAGTTTTACTCTCCTATCTCAAAATTTTAGGCAATTTTTGCTGTTAAATTTTGAGTAACATCTTTTATAAATTTTATAATATAATATAAGAGTACTACTATCTTCATATAGTTTTAAGAGATTGAATTATTTTTTTTTAAAAAGACTAAATTAATCTGATCGGATTTAGTTTTGCAAATTTATCAAACTAAACTAATGCCTTGTAATTGGAAAGGGTCAATGCAACTCAAATAGAAAATAGGAGGTGAGAGTTGAGGCATACAAATATAAGGTAATTTCTTATTACCTATTTACATTTTTTTTAGAGAGATAGAATTAGTATCAATAGGAGTAGTTGTTATCAAATTCTTTTTCTTTTTTTTTGTAAGTTTATTTTGATATAACGATGTTAGACATGAGATTAAAATTTAAGGGATATTAGCGACTACCCCCTCCGAATCCGACTAATCTTGCAAAGGCTTTACTAGTAAGCATTAAAAATAAAAACTTTTGCCATATAATAAAATTTATAATCTTAAATAATGATATTTCTATGCTTATTGCTATATCATTACAGGTGAAATAAATAACTTAAAATTATTGACTTTTTAAATATGAATATTTCATATTTGCATAATAGATTAAAAAGAGAAAAATACATCGAACAATGAAACATAGAATGTAGTGTATGAAAATATCAATAACTAAAGATCTTAGGTACGAGCCCTGAGTATGAAGTCGTTTTTAAGAGTGTGTTTTGCCTTCCAATATAAAATTTTCTGACATATATCCAAATTCAATCGAACCCCAATATAGCATGTTTCGCCAAGGTGGAGAAATCAGCTTACTTTGAGAAGTGTTTTTTCAAAAGTGCATTTGAAAAAAGTACTTTTGGAGAGAAACGGTTTGTGTTTGGCTAATCACTCTCAAAAGCACTTTTGAGCAATAATCTGTGTTTGGCCAAGTTTTCCAGAAAGTGCTTTTAAGTATCAAATTACGAATAAGGACATGAATAGATTTACTTAATAGTTAATATCATAAGTAAATAAATAATCTCAAACTTTTATTATTACATACAATAATTAAATCTTTTATTTTATTTAAAGTAAACTATGAAAATAAAATTTAAAAGTACTTAATTCTTTTAATATAAGTTAAATATATTAAAAATTATTCAATGAATTATAAAAATATTCACCCCTAAAGTCACTATATATTAGAAAGTTGTTCTAAAAATAATAAAAAATATTTATACATTTATATCCTAACTATTAGGTTTAATGGTTATTTTGATATATACTATATTTTGTTAAGAGTATTCTTCGTAAGAAGAAAAGTCAAAACTGCTTCTGCTTTTGGGAAGAATACCTTTTTTTGCTTCTCAAAAATTGCTCGTGCTTTTTTCTAAAGTACTTTTTTCCAAAAAAAAGTTTGACCTGACACCTCAAATTAAAAAAAAAAGTATTTTTGAAAAAAAAAACTCTTGGGAAGCTAGACCAAACAGGGACACCAAATGCACGTCAATAAATTGGAAGGAGGCACCGGGAAGTGAAGTGCACGTGTCGAAATGTGGAAGGTTGGTGTCACGTGTGTGATGTTGGTAATGTGGAAAAATAGAAACTGGAAAAAGATGATGGTGAAGTGAAGAATGTAATGTGAAGTGAGACATTAGATATTCATTACTTGAGCAGAGCAGGTGAGCTAACTTTACCGTATGTTAGGAGGTTATCTCTTTTTCCTTCCCAGCATGTCAGGAGTTGAAAGTTCTAAATTTTCACATGTGTTTGGTTCAAAACTTAAAAAGATACTACTACGTACATACTGTCATGGCCGGCTTTCCCGCCATGCCCCATGACTTCTTGGATGCGTCCCGTGACATCCTGGCAAACCTCCCAACGCCTAGCGCTACAGATGGTCCCGTGATCTTGGTTGCGGCAAGTGACAAGCGCGCATGTGCCTCTGTCGCCCCACCGATATCTCTCGCCAGCGCCCAGTCGCAGGCAGCGCCGTGTGCGCAGACAATGTCACGCACGCAAATCGTGATGCCAAAAATAAGGTTGCTGACAATGGACCTGTTTCTACCTTGTAGAAAACTAAGTCATTTTCATTGTAAATATAGAGTAGTTTTATTCCATGTATTTCCATTATGATTCTCTAGTTTATTTAGGTTAAGTCTTATAACTTTGGTTTTTTTTTTAAGCATTATTAGGGGGAATAAAACATTCAAAACTTTCTAGCAAGCAAATAATTTTCTATACTGGTGTCTCTCCCCCTCGACACCGCGTTGCCTTTCTGTAATAATTTTCATTAATGCAATCAAGTTTTCTTTAAATTCTCATTTATGTTCTCTTAATTGCTCTTGACATTGATTTTTCCATACGGCACTAACAATCTCGTCTAGCGTATGGAGAGGACTTCAGTTGGAGGACAGCAACTGCACTGACATCAGTTGCTTAGCCTTACGTCGCCCTTCCAAGGAATCTCAGGAAGGCGCCACGTAACAGTTGGTATCAGAGCCTAGGCTCGACATCGGACGAGGGAACACATTGCCATCACCACTATTTCTGACCATGGTAAATCATGGGGACCGTATTGCAGCCCTTGAAGAGACGGTTGACATATTACGACCCATCGTGGATACGGTGCTAGAACTAAGAACCAACCTAGTGCAAAGGTTGGACGACCTGGATCGCAGAGTGCTCCAGGCTGAAGTTGACATAGAAAACATCAGTCGCGAAAATAGCAGCCACGGAGGCAGCCGAAGTTTTGGTAAATTCGAGGGCCTCCATCAGGAGCGTGCCGAGGATTTAGCCTACATGGCACAAGAGGCAGAAAAGGTGACTGCCATGCAATAAGCTATTGACAACTAAACATGCCAGCTCAATGTTGTCAGTTCTGCTTTACAAGGCCTACTTCGAGGAGGTGGAAACCAAATTGGGGGTGCTGTGAACCTCGCCCCCGTGGCACAAAAGCTGAAAATTCCTGAGCCAAAGACATACAGTGGATCTCGGAATGCTAAAGAAGTGGAAAACTTCATCTTCGACATTGAGCAGTACTTTGATGCCGTGGGAGGCCTAGAAGAAGCTAAGAAGGTAGCAACTGCTGCCATGTATCTTCAGGGTGATGCAAAACTTTGGTGGGGGTGAAGTACGAAGCTATCAGGGTCGATGAAGATGCTCTGGAAACATGGGATGAACTCAAGGCAGCCATACGCCTACAATTCTTCCCCGAAAATGTTGAGTACAATGCTAGTAGAAAACTACAGGAGCTCCGCCAGACCAAATCAGTGGGGGATTACATGCGAGAATTCTCCGCGCCCATGCTGAACATATGAGATATGGGGGACAAATACAAACTCTTCACATTCCTAGAAGGGTTAAAACCTTATGCTCGTATGGAGCTGCAAAGACAAAGGGTAGATACCCTACCCAAGGCGATCCAAGCAGCAGAATGCCTTGGGGAATATCAAGTGGAAACTCGGAAGGATAGTCCCCAACCGTCTGTCCGAGCGGGATATTAAGGGGGACATCCTAGAAATGGTGGCCCTAGCAGAAGTCGGGGAAATCAGAGTGCAACCAAATCTAAGATTCCTTCCTCAGGCAGCAATAGTGTTGCGTCAAACAACAATGATCGGGGGAGAAAGCCCCTTTAGGATGTTGTCATTGCGGCGGGCCACATTGGAATAACGAATGCCTACATGCACAGATGAATGGCCATCAAGTTTTTGATGATGGGACAGATGACGAAGCAAATGATGTGGAACAGATCGAACCAGTAGGTGCCTTCAATGCAATTGTTGGCTCTATTTATGAGGCATTAGCGGGAACCAGTGATGGTATCCGTAAGAATAAGGACCCCTGCCCAATCACCAAGAAAGAAAAGAAGACGGATGAGAGGACTCCTCTTAAACAAGAGAGGACCTTAATGTTCGTTGAACTAAAGGTAAATGGCCATCCCATTCGGGCGATGATAGACACGGGGTGCTACCCACAACTACTTGGCCTCAACTCAGGTGGAGCGCCTTGGTATAGTTGTAGGAAAGGGAAGAGGTCATGTCAAGGATATCAAACTCACCTTTTCAGCCAGTGGGTGGAGTAGCCAAAGAAGTACCAGTGAAGCTTGGTCCTTATGAAGGAAAATTCAACTTGCGCGTGGTGATCATAGATGAATTCGAGTTGATAGCTGGGTTGGAATTCTTGAGGCAAACCAACACCATGCCCTTGCCGTATGCAGAAATGCTACTGATGATGGGAGCAAAGGGGCCAAGCCCTGCATTATCCCGTG
>MDKJ01175795.1:0-15099 GCA_005239525.1 Nicotiana knightiana | reverse complement strand
AAAATACGCTCAAGAGTCGAAAAGGAGTGACCCGGGCTATACCCAGGCGTTTTGGCCTTAAAGTCAGGCTAACCCGGGCGTTAGTGGGGCGTTTGTCCCCTAAAGCCAGGGTCAGCCTGGCGTTAGTGGGGCGTTAGAGCCCAAAGCCAGGTCTGCCCTGGCTTTAAGGGGGCGTTTGAGCCCAAATGCCTGGGTCCCGAGGTCCGGTCAATTCCGAGTTTAAAGAGTTTTAAGTGTTTCCCAGATGGAATAGAAGTCTCCTACATGTTTAGGGTTTATCCCAAACATATAAATAGACCCAAAAACACAACTTGAAAGAAGGAGGAAGCCATTGAAGTGAAGTCAAACATCGATTTGTACAACTTTTATTCATTACTTTGTAGTTTAATTATGCAAGTTATTTTGGATTTGATTCTTATTAACATGTTTAGCTAATTTCTTTAATCTAGGGTTTTGGTGGAACCCGTTGGGGGATGAACTTATTGTGTTATTAATATAGTTCTGATTGGTTGATTAATCTCTATTTGTTCAACTACGTTCTTGTTGTAGTTAATTGAATGGCCATCAATTAGCTGTTCCTATTTATTATGTATCTACTTGAGAGAGAGTGCATATTTAGGTAGTTGTTTGAACAACACCACTCCCAGAGTATAGACGAAAGTCATAACCGAGGGTTTAGAGGTTGGATTAGAGATAACGATACCTCGGGTGCAATCTAAAGTGAACTGTAATGCAATCTAGCTAGCGTAACTTGAGAGAGTGCGTCTAGTAAATTATCATAATTACTTGAGAGAGATTTATGGTAGATAGAGTGTTCATGATTGATAGAGACAACTAATCAAACTATAAGAAGTATCCGAGAAGGAAGTTCACCGACGGGGGAAACCATAACTTTAGACCTTTATTACAATTGTTTACACCTTATTGTAGTTAATCTTTAGTTTTAATATTTTCATTCAGTTGTAGTAGTTTAAACAACACCAAGTGACAGTTTAGTATTCTGACAGCTTGCTTGATACGTTAACTCCCTGTGGGATCGACTCTGGGCTTAATTCCCCAGATTATATTTGCAACGCCCGTTTAGTCTTTTATTAGACATAGTTGAGCGTGATCAGGTTGCACGATCCCTTCTTCATCCTCGTCATTGACCTTTCTATTGTATGGTTATTCGCCGGGTTGTCGGCTATATCCAAAAAGAATTTCTTCTCATCTACCTTTGTCTCAATCATGGGCTGCTGCCTCTGCTCTCGTTCGGGCCCCTTGACAGGCACTCCAGAACCCGCCAACGCTCGTGAAAACCAAAGACAAGGTTCCCTCCGGTACGTAGTCTTGAGCTCGCTTCTCCTTTGTGATTGAAACCTTGGTACATTTAAATACTGGTCCTTGGGGAATGTTGACCCCTCCAACAATCATATGAATCACGTGTTGTGGCTCTTCTTTCTCATTCTGTCTTTTTGAATCTCTATTTCTGAAGTGATTCTTGGCCCGATCGCTTAAGAATTCCCGAAGATGCCCCTCTTTGAACAACCCGACTACTTCCTCCCTTAGATGTATGCAATCTTCTGTTCTATGGCCATGGGTGCCATGATACTTGCACATCAGGTTGGGATTTCTATAGGCTGGATCGGACTGCAGAGGTCGAGGCCATCTAGTATCTTTGATACGTCGGATGACTGATATGATAGCGGATGCGTCAAAATTGAAGTTATATTATGACAGTCGTGGTACTTAATTGGGCTCGATGTTCCTATCAAAACCGTTCTTGCTCATGAGCCCTCGAGAGCTCTGACCTGGATCATTTCTCCTTCCACCTCGAATGGGGTTGCGTCCAGGTTTGCTGCCTCTTCGATCTCCATTATATGGTATTAACGATCCTTGTTTGACTGTAGTTCCCGGTCAATGTACCTTTTGACTCTGTTGACGGGTCTGATAGGATAAACGAACCCGGAAAGAGCCTCCAGTTGGTCGTTTTCGACCCTAATCTTTGACTGGTACCGATTATGCACATCGGCTCAAGTAATAGCTGGGTATTCGATGGAGTTCTGCTTTAATTGTCGTGAAGCCACCGAGCTTCGTACGTTTTATCCTTGAGTAAAGCCCTGAACGGCCTAATAATTAGCAACCGGTGGTAGATCCATACGTTCTATTTGGAACCGAGACATAAACTCTCTGAGCATCTCGTTATCTTTCTGCTTTACCTTGAAGAGGTCCGACTTCCTGGTCTCGACCTTTATAGCTCCGACGTGTGCTTTAACGAAGGAATCTACCAGCATGACAAAAGAATCAATGGAGTTGGGTGGCAAATTATGGTACCATATCATCTCTCCCTTTGATATGGTCCCCTCGAATTTCTTCAACAATACGGACTCAATCTCATCTCCTCCAAATCGTTCCCCTTAATTGCACATGTGTAAGAAGTGACACGCTCGTTGGGGTCGGTCGTTCCATTGTACTTGGGAATGTCTGGCATGCAGAACTTCTTGGGAATTGGTTTAGGATCCGCGCTTGGGGGGAAGTCTTTTGCACTAACTTCTTTGAATCTAAACCCTTCAAAATTGGTGGCGCCCCCGGAATTTGATCAACCCCGGAGTTATAGGTTTCCACTATCTTGTCATTTGCTTCAATATTCTTCTCCCCCGATTCAACTCTCTTTGTTAGCTCCTCGAGCTCTTCATGATAGCGGGGTCGGTCCCTGATTCATTGCCATTTGATCTTCTTGACAGCGATTCGGCCCTCTGAACGACTTCCTCCGATGGCTCGGGCTCGACCCTACTCGTTGTGTGGTTCTAGTTTTAGAGTTGTGTTATTGCAGCTTGTTGAGCCTGCAACATTTTTGGATATTACTCGAAGCCTGACCCCGCCTTCTTCGCCGCCCTATGCGCTCTGGTCGGCTAATCGAACGTCTCTGCGGACGCTATTCTCTTGGTCTACAGCCAGATTTTCATTAATGGAAACATGGGAACTGATGTCGATTGGGTCTACGGTCGGGACTCCATCGAGGTCAACTGGAGGCACTTCGTTCCCTGGGGAAGCTATGTTGTCGTTCTCGCCGTGGAAACCAATGCTATTGTCTATGTGTGTAGGTGCTGCTTGAGAGTTATATGATGATCCTGAAATCAAAGATACTTACAAGAACAAGTATAAAATAATGTATGTTACGAAAGTTAGTACCAGACAATCACTATTATCCTTATCCCCACAGTGGGCGTCAAACTGTTTACCCTAAAAGCGGATAACAATTGAATTTATATGTGGTTTTAAGGATACGTGATCTCACTTGGCACAAACTAAGAAAATATGTAAATAGATATTAAAATTGACTGTCAAGAAAAATAGAGCAAACCAAATGATTTGGATATGTGCACTTTTGGCCCTCGAGACAAGTTATCCTCGAACCAAATGAGTGAGCTAAATGATATATAAACAAAGTAACAGGATATTGAGAGCTTAAAGAGTAGTATATTGTTTTGTATTACGTTAATCTGATGTCTTTACAAATGATTAGACCCTCTTTATATAGTAGGGGAGTTCTACTTATGGTATAATTCTAAATACAGTAAGAAATCATATGATTGGCTAATTAATTAGCCTCATCTTAATACGTGCCGAGATTGGTATACAGAAGGGCAGACCCGTTCTGACAGTATACAGAAGTATTTCTCACATATAATTTGGACAAAGATTTGCAGGGGCTGAAAATGACGTCATAATTCGATCAACAATTTAACATGGTTATAAAGATTAGTGAAAAGTAAGGAATAAAATAAGAGATAACATATGATAGTGAGTCTTTTTGAGTGTTGTAGGAAATGCATGTGGTAGTCACCAACAGCTGTGATTTAGAGGTCTTCTTTCTGTACTTTTGGAATTTGGCCTGTATGTCTCTGTCTAGGATTTTGCCCCTGAATAATGAAATTGATCTATGAAACTTTTTACTTTTTTTTTAAATTAGTGTTTAATCATAAAATTTTTCAATTTTTACTTGAAAATGAATTTTGAAATTTTTCGGAAAAAACTTCAAAAAGTTATTTTTCAAAATTTTCACTCAGATCACTCACAAAAATTCAAAAACAACCCAAAATTATATTCATGTCGAAACACAACTCTAATTTTCAAATACCATTTTCAATTGCAAAAAAAAAGTTTCACCTTTTCTTGAAATTTTACAATTCTTATGTCCAAACGCCCACTAAATAGTTAACTCTTGACAAGGGTGAAAATATATAATGATCAACATTAGGAGAATCACTAGATTAAGAAAGAAGATTATAAAGAGAAATCTTAGCATATTAGTATAATTTTAGTAGTTGAAGTGTGAACAGCTCTTCAAAAACTTAAACCTTCAAAGACGTGACACTCATTGTTTATTACAAGCTCTTGACTTGCAAGTTTGATTCTATTCTTTGAATTTAAAAATAGTTTTCTTTTTGGTTTATCATTTAATGTTCAATATCTGCATCAAAGCTTCGACTAATTTTATAATGTTAAATGCCATGGAAAAATGTTAGCCGAAGTTTGCGAAGTCATTAAAAAATAGTCATTATTTTACTGCAACACGAAAAATTCCAGCATAATATACTGGAGATTGGAGCATCTGCGTATGAACTATAGCATATTATGTTAGAATTCCAGCACACGGAAAGTTCCAACACAATATACTGGAGATTGGAGCATTTGTATATGAACTTTCAGCATATTATGCTGGAACTCCATCGCACGAAAAGCCCCAGCATAATATACTGGAGATTGGAGCACCTGTGTATGAACTTCCAGCATATTATGTTGAAACTCCAGCACATTATGAAATTCCAGCATGTTATGCTGGAAATTCACATGTAAAAAATTTGAACTCCAGCATATTATGCTGGAACTCCATCGCACGAAAAGCCCCAGCATAATATACTGGAGATTGGAGCACCTGTGTATGAACTTCCAGCATATTATGTTGAAACTCCAGCACATTATGAAATTCCAGCATGTTATGCTGGAAATTCACATGTAAAAAATTTGAACTCCAGCATATTATGCTGGAATATTTTTCGAATTTTGAACAGTATTTTTGTTCAGATTTATCTTTACAAGAAAAGTGGCTAAATTTTAATTACTTTCGAAATTATGACTATTTTTCAATTACCACTTGTAAATTTCGCTATTTTTTAATTTCACCCAACAATAATGAATTTCGCAAAAGACATATACTATTATATTTTTTTCATCATATATTTTCTAATACAAAACTCACAAGATTATCACCAACTCATACAAAATTACAATTGCCGGAAAACATAACTTTCCAATGCAATATTTTTTTATTCCATAATTTTTATTCTCAATCTAATAATTATTGACTTAGCTAAAAGAGCCTAGATTACTTTTTAATAACTGCTCTCTATATGATAACAACTTTGCATGCTGCATTTTCTCATCTCCATAAACCAAATTTAAGCTTGCTAATAGGTAGTTTAGTTTATAATTCTACATAGTAGGCATTTTAGGAAAAGAAGTGTTACGACGAGCAAGGGGCAAACCCGAATATAATGAAGATAAAGAACACTAATTTTTTTGTGGAAAACACTTCAAATCGAAGGTAAAAACTATGGGATCATAAAGATCCAAAAAGTTTCACTATAACATAAGAGCGTTACAAAAGTTCTCCAAATTGGCTACACAACAAGTGTCAAACATGGAGCAACAAGAACAATAAAAAATCAGTTGAAGAAAGAAAAAAAGTCACAAAATGGAGCTTCTATTTGGAGCTCGAAATCGCATTCTACGGGCATCATAAACTAATCTCCACCGTTCAAATCAAAGATCAACACGTTAAGAACATTCAGTCAAAAGTTTAGCTCGATCCAACGGTGAACGAATCGAATAAAGTGATTTGAAGCTGGCTGGTTGGAAAAGAAAACTGCAGCAAAACAAACACGTTTTCTTCTCTCTTCTCTCTTGGTGAAAGCTCTCTCAAAAACCACTCTTATGTACTAAAATCTTACCATATAGAAATTATGTATGATTTCTCTATTTATAGATAATAAGTGGTGCTTTCTCTTAAAGCCAAAACTAACTCCAAAATGGAATAAAATTGAATCCAATTACGAATAGGAATGAAAACTAAAAGAATATAGAATTAGGCTATTGGGCCTTTCTCTTGAAAACATGGGCATGGACCAAAAGAATTCCCCTCTAGACAAGGGGACAAATATGTCTTCAAGTAGAGGAACTATTAACAGGATTCATGCCTGCGAATTTTCTGCAAAAATGCATGTTTATCTGCAACCACCACCTTCGTCAGCATATTCGATGGATTGTCATCAGTGTGTATCTTCTCAACCTCAAATAATTTCTCATCCACGGCCCATTATTATCCAATGATACTTTCTATTTATATGTTTGGTTTCAGAATGAAAAGTGGAGTGCTTGGTGAGACAGATAGAACTCTGATCATCACAAAATAAGATGTACCTTGGCTGCTCAAAGTCAAGATCATTAATAAATTCCTTCATCCATAATAATTCTTTGGTATTTTTGGTGACATCAATATATACGACTTCTGTGACGATCCGGTTGGTCTTCTTGAGAGTTATAGCCCTGATTCTCTATTAAATTCTTTCCCCGTATCTATTTCTGCTATTGTGACTTGTCGAGAGGCTTCGTTTTGGTTTTTGAAGTGATTTGGGACACTTCGTCCCTAAAACGGGAGCTTAAGCCTTAGGATTTGGACTATCGTCGAAACTGTATGAAGATGAATCCGAAATGGAGATGTGTCGGTTCCGTTAGCTCCGTAAGGTGATTTTGGATTTAGGGACGTGTCCGGATTATGTTTTGGAGGTCCGTAGCTCATTTAGGCTTGAAATGGCGAAAGTCGAAGTTTTGGAGATTTTGGCCAGCAGTGGATTTTTGATATCGGGGTCGGATTCTGATTCTGAAAGTTGGAATAGGTCCATAGGGTTGGATATGACTTGTGTGCAAAATCTAGGGTCAATCGGACATGGTTCTGTTGGTTTCGGCATCAGTTGTCGAATTTGGAAGTTTCAACTTCTTTAAGTTTGAATCGGAGAATGATTCGTGATTTTAGCATTTTTTGATGTGGTTTAAGGGCTCGACTAAGTTCGTATGGTATTTTAGTATTGTTTGGTATGTTTGGTTGAGGCCCTGTGGGCCTCGGGCGTGTTTCGGATGCTCAACGGGTCATTTTTGGACTTTGGGAGATAGCAGATTTCTGGTGTTTTTCAGTTGTTGGTTTCCTTCTTCGCATTCATGTAGGGTGTTCCGCATTCGCGAAGAGGATTTGGGGAAGGAGGAAATTTTATGCTTCGCGTTCGCGATTCTAGTCCCGCGTTCGTGAAGCTCTGCGATCATATGCCTACGCGTTCGCGAAGAATGTCCCGCGTTCGCGTAGAAGAGATTGTTGTTGGGTCCCCAAGCCCTTATGCTTTCGCGTTCGCGACTAGGGTATCGCATTCGCAATGTAGAATTTCTGGACAAGAGTAAATTGCTCTTCGCAAATGCGAGGGGTATTCTGCGTTCGCGAAGAAGGGAGCACCTGGGCAGAATTTAAAGTTCAAAACCGAGGGTGTATGTCAATTTTCACCATTTGGACTTGAGCACTCGGAATTAGCGATCTTCAGCGGGATTTTCACGTGGTTATTTGGGGTCTTACCTAGTTTTGGTTAATTTCCATGATTATCTCCTTAATTTCATCATTAACCTAGCGAGTTGTGGTGGAAGATTGGGTAAAATTTGAGAAACATTATTAGGCCGAATTTTGGGGTTTTGATCGAAATTTTAGTATCGGATTTGGGTAAATTTGGTATGGTTAGACTCGTGAGTGAATGGGTGTTCATATTTCGTGACTTTTACCCCATTTCGAGACGTGGGCCAGGGGAGGATTTTGGGGCGAATTTCTAATTTCTTACTTTAGCTTTGATTTCAGTAGCTAGATTAGTTCCTTATAGTTGTATTTATGTTATGAAATTGATGTTGGCTAGATTTTCGCCATTCGGAGTCGGATTTTCGTGGAAAGAGCGTGGTTTCAGATTGATTTGAGCTTGGTTCGAAGTAAGTGTCTCACCTAATCTTGTGTGGGGGAACTCCCCTTAAGATTGGTACTGTTTTTGATATATGAGAGCCGTGTACGTGAAGTGACGAGTACGTACACATGCTAATTATTGTAAAAACCCGATTTCTTCTAAGTAATAACCTGTTTTCCTTCTTATTTGAATCTTATCAGCATGTGTAGTATCCTGCTAGACTAGAATAGCCTGCCTACTTGCCTTAACAGTTTATCTGAACTACGTGCATCATGTTTAGTGAATTTACCTGTTTTACCTTAACTTGTACTTAGGCTGAACTGTAGTATTCCGTGTTGTAATTATTGAATTCTATTATTTGGTCTGCATATTTACTTTGGGACTACAGAACGGTATTTCGGGAGATCCCCTGTTCTAAATTTTTACTTTTGGAATACAGAACGGTATTTCGGGAGATCCCCCTATCTTGCATATATACTTTGGGACTACAGAATGGTATTCCGGGTGATCCCCCTACACATTTACGTTTGGGACTATGAGACGATATCTTGGGAGATCCCCTGTTGCATTTCAGTGTACTGCGCTGTTATCTTTCTATGATTTATTTCTTGTTCAATATCAATACTTATTTTACTGCGATATTTCATTCTTGCCTTGCTTTATTACTTATATACCAGTAGGGCCATGACCTAACCTCGTCACTACTCGATCGAGGTTAGTCTTGGCACTTACTGGGTACCATTGTGGTGTACTCACGCCCTTTCCGGCACATGCTTTTCATGTGCAGATCCAGGTTCTTCTTACCAGCCTTGTTCATAGCTACAGTCGCTACTGCCGGAGGCTTCAAGGTATATGTGCTCATCCTCGGAGTCCCCTCTATCCTCTTATGTTCATTTTTCCCTCTTTTCTATAAAATTATGTATAGAAAAGATAAGACTCTTAGTAGTTTGTGACTTATAGTGTTCCGGGTCTTGGGAGTGTATTTGTACATTTCGGAAGTTGATAATTGTATATACTAAGCGGCATTCAGTTGCTTATTTAGATTATTATTATTATTATTATTGTTAGTTGTTAATGTTCATGTTTTCATTTCATTTCCAAAAAGTGTTAAGCTTACCTAGTCGTAGAGACTAGGTTCCATCACGACAGTTTACGGGGGAGAAATTGGGTCGTGACAAGTTAGTATTCAGAGCTCTAGGTTCATAGGTATCGTGAGTCACAAGTTGGTTTATTAGAGTCTCGCGGATAGGTACAGAGACGTCTGTACTTATCTTTTGGAGGCTATAGAACTGTTAGGAACAATCACACTTCTTTGATTTCCTTTGTCGTGCGAGTTATTGGCATCAAAATTCTAAAATTCTCTATTCTATTCTTTCTCAGATGGTGAGGACCCGTACCGGGAGATCTGACGATCAGGCACCTGCACCCCCTGCTAGAGCGGCCAGAGGCCAGGGCCGGGGTAGAGGACGTCCACATGGTTCAGCCAGAGCACCTACACGAGCTACGACAGAGGAGCCCCCAGCAGCTCCAGCTGGAGGGCAGGCACCAGAGGTTCCTATTGCCGCACTAGCCCTCCAGGAGACTCTATCCCAGTTCATGAGCATGTTCAGCACCTTAGCTCAGGCTAGATTGATCCCCCTAGCTCCCACCACATCTCAGGACAGGGGATGGGCATAGACTCCCACAGCCGGTACTCCTGAGCAGAGGGTTCAGGTTGATCAGGCCCCATAGTTTATTCCTATGCATCGGTAGCTCCGGTTCAACATGAGACCAGGACAGCTGCTTCTGAGGCAGAGCAGCTTAGACTTGAGAGGTACAAGAAGTACCACCCACCTACCTTCAGCAAATTAGCTTTAGAGGATGCTCAGGGTTTTCTAGAGGAGTGTCATCGTATTCTCCGCACTATGGGCGTAACGAAGACGAGTGGGGATTCATTTACCGCTTTCCAGCTTAGGGGAGCACCCTATCAGTGGTGGCACACTTATGAGCTGAGTAGTCTGGATGAGGCAGCCTCACTCACATGGACTCAGTTCCCATATATGTTTTTGTGAGAGTATGTCCCTCAGAGCCTCAGGGATGCTTGACACGTGGAGTTTGAGCAGTTGCGCCAGGGTTCTATGACTGTGTCAGAGTATGCAGTCTGTTTCAGTGAGTTGGACCGACATGCACCGGCCTTTGTCACCATAGTTCAGGAGAGGGTCTGTCACTTTACCTCAGCATCAGATTCTGGATGGCCAGGGAGCTGGAGATGGACATCTCTTATCAGCAGGTTGTGAGTATTTCCAGGAGATAGGAGGGCATGCTGCCCGAGACATAGAGGAGAGAGAGGCCAAGAGCTCTCGAGAGACTGGTTATTATTCTGGAGCTCGTTCCCCAGCAGCTCGCCATGGTAGGGGTTATGTGAGTCACCCTGTTCATTCAGCTCTTTCAGCTGCCAGCGGTGTTCCAGCCCCTTCTAGGCCTCAGGAGCCTTATTATGCACTACCAATATCTAGTGTGCCTCCTACTCGGGGTGCTATTAGCGGCCAGTCCAGCAGACGTGAACCGAGCCAGTAACAGTAGCCACGTCCTCCGAGGGGTTGTTTTAAGTGTGGCGACACTCTCCATATGGTGAGGGATTGCCTCAAACTTAGGAGGGGTTCACCTTCACAGGATTCTCAGCCACCACGTACTCTACCGGGTCCTCCGGCCATGCTTCCAGCACTAGCTACCGCCCCACCAGCTCAGCCAGCTCGAGGTAGAGTTCGGGGAGGTCGAGGTCACCTTAGAGGAGGAGGCCAAGCCAGGTATTATGCTCTCCCAGCTCGTTCAGAGGCAGTTGCTTCCGACTCTGTCATCACATGTATTGTCTCAGTCTGTCATAGAGTGTGTCCTCTTATTTTGCTCAACATTTGGGCGTATCTCGGGATTCTTTGAGTTCCCCTGTTTATGTATCTACTCCTGTGGGAGATTCTCTTGTTGTGTATCGCTTATAGAATCCATGTTTGATTGCGTGAATCTGATGCCTTGACAAATGATTAGACCCCCTTTAAATAGTGGGGGAGTCCTACTTATGATACAACTCTAAATATAGTAGGAAATCACATGATTGGCTAATTAATCGTCCTCATCTTGATACGTGCCGAGATTTCTGCCGTGATCCTTCCTAGATTACGGATATTTCAGCTTACCGTTACTTGACTAGATAAACTTCAATCGGTCTCTCTCGATCTCTATTTTACTCGATCTCGATATTGATCGATCTCAAGCTTGATCGGCTCCTGGATTACGAGCTCAGCAACTATGGCTCGATACAACACGGGGCCTAACCTTGACCTATCATGACCCATCCTCGATTAATCATAAAAACCTTGACCTATCATGACCCAGAATTTTTGGTTCTTGGAAACCAACACTTCAAAGGTACGTTATGCTTTGTTTTGTAAAAGGCTTAGATCAATATTTTAGCGATATCTTTTGCCACGAAAATATCTTTTCTTTTCCCCATAAATTCTGCCTTCAAAGTATACTTTTTAATTTGTCTATTTTATTGTTTTTTTCAAATTTTCTATCAACCTTTTTCTCCTAAAAGTAAATTCTACATTGAATAAAATTATTATTTAATTATATTTTGAATATAAGTACTTTAAAATCAATTAAAATTTTACTTCCTAAATCTTTCATTATTTGAACTACAATATAAGAAGTTTGTTTTTAAAGGGTGAACTATATATTTAAACGATAAATAAAGGCGATTAATATTTCGCTTAAGAAATTCATATTTTTAGCCTACATGAGTATGCCAATTTGAATAACTACCTATTCAAAGCATATATTTGCAAGTAAAGATACTATTTTCATTTGTAAAAGGCAATAATATATATAACATGAAGAAATGCATGAAGTCATTCTTAAAATATATTCCATAATCTAATCTTCTTTTAAAATTTAGTTTCTAAACTCTAAATGGATTTAATTTTTGTTAAATAAGTATTATAAACCTGACATTATGATTTAGAGTGAATAATCAAAACCTTTGATCAACAGGATGGCATAAATGCAAAATAAGAGATTACGACTAATAGCAATAATCATCATTGATGAACTTATATTCTTAAAACTCAAGCACGTTACTTCTTCTGTAATTCTTTAGAATTTTAAGTTTATTAGTATGAGGTACACGCGCAACGCGCGTACTCTAATACTAGTTATAAGAAAAATCAAATCCACCGTTGAAGGACCTTGAAACTTGAAATTCATAGATTGGATTTACTGAGTTTATAATTATTTTGATATGATTCTGATTGAAGTGTGATCAAAATGTTGTTTTTGGTTTTAGGGTGAAATAGGACAGTTAGTCCCTAAAATAAAAGCTTAAGTTCTAGGATTTTGACTGTAGTTGAAATTGTGTGAAGACAACTCCAAAATGAAATTTTATCGGTTTCGTTAGCTTCTTTGGGTGATTTTGAACTTAGTGGCACATCCGGACTGTGAATGGGAGGTCCGTAGTTGAATTAGACTTGAAATGACGAAAATCAGACTTTTGGGAAGTTTGATTGGGAGTGAACTTTTTGATATCGGGGTAGAATTTTGATTCCGGAAGTTGGAGTAGTTCCGTAATGTCAAATGTGACTTGTGCGCGAAATTTGAGGTCAATCGGACGTGACTTGATAGGTTTCGGTATCGGTTGTGGAAGTTTAAAGTTTTGAAGTCCATTAAGCTTGAATTGGAGGGTGATTCATATTTGTGATGTTTTTTGATGTGATTTGAAGGCCCCATTAATTTAGTATTGTGTTTTAGGACTTGTCGGTATGTTTGGTTGAGGTCCCGGTGCCTCGGGTTGATTTCGGGTGGTTAACGAATCATTTGGAGTTGTGTTGGATTTGTTGAAGCATTGTTGTACCTGGTGTAGTAGCACCTGCACACTTTGGGCTGTAGGTACAACACTGCAGAAGTGAATTTGGGCCTGCCCAGATGGAACTGAAGATGCGGTCAGAGTCTCGCAGAAGCGGACTAGCAGGGGCAGAAGATGGAGCGCAAAAGCAGGCACGTAGGTGCGACCCTTTGATCGGAGAAGCGGACTCTGTGGACTTAAGTGAAGTCCGAACCTGCGATGGTTTCTCCGCAGGTGCGGAGCAGCAGATGCAGTGAAACCCTCGTAGAAGCGAAATCGCTGGGTAGAAAAGGGGAAATTTTGAGGGTTTGATCCCATTTTTATTTTGTGACTTTGAGAGCTCGGTTTGAGGCTAAAATTTGAGGGATTTTCAGAGGAAACACTTGAGTAATGATTCTTCGCTCGTTCTTGGTTATATTCCTCTAATATGTCGTTAATTTAATCTTTTAATTAAAATTTTGGGTTGTGAAATTTGAGAAAAAAGTTGGAAATTTCTTAAATCGAATTTTGGGATTTTAATTGAGATTTTGGTATCGGATTTTAGTAATTTTAGTATGGGTAAACTCGTGGTGGAATGGGTGCTCGTATTTTATGACTTTTACCTGATTCCGAGACGTGAGCTCGGATCGACTTCTTGGGGCGAATTTCTAAATTCTTGCTAAAGTCTTGATTTCATTAATTATATTAGTTTCTTATATTTACATTTATGGTATGTAACTGCTTTTGGTTAGAATTGAGCCATTCGGAGTTGGAATGTCGAGGAAAAGGCATTCTTATTGATTGATTGAGCTTGACTTGAGGTAAGTGGCTTGCCTAACCTTGTGTGGGGGAAATCTCCTTATAATTTGATACTGTTGTGAAAATTTTGTGATATGTGCGTGACGTGTACGCGAGGTGATGAGTGCGTACACGGGCTAACTGTTGAAAATCTGATTTTTACTGAACACAACCTTGTTATATCTTGAATGAGTCATCCCAGCATGTGTAGTTATCATGTTTAGCCTAATATCTCATGTCTACGTGTCTTAAATATTTATTTGAAATATGTGTCATGCTTAGTTGAATTCATGTCTTTCCTTGATTTGCATTAGTCTTAAACTGTAGGATTCGTGTTGTTCGGTTTTGAGCTGTGTGTTTGCTTTTGGAATAACAAGGTGGTACCTTGGGAGATTCTCATGCATATTTACTTTTGGGACTACGAGGCGGTACCTCGGGAGATCCCGTTGCATATTTACTTTTGAGACTACAAGGCGGTACCTCGGGAGATCCCCTTGCATATTTACTTTTGGGACTAAGAGGCGGTACGTCGAGAGATCCCCTTGCATATTTACTTTTGGGACTAAGAGGCGGTACCTCGGGAGATCCCCTATTGAGTATTTACTTTTGGGACTACGAGGCGGTACCTCGGGAGTGCCCCTATTGTTTATCCTTATGTGTTGTGTTGTTATTATATCCAAGTAGGGCCCTGACCGGACCTCGTCACTACTCTACCGAGGTTAGACTTGGCAATTACTGGGTACCGTTGTGGTGTGCTCATGCTACTCTTCTGCACATATTTTGTGTGCAGACCCAGGTATCTTCTACCAGCCACGCTGTTAGTAGAGAGTTGTGCTGCTGCTATGGAGACTTCAAGGTATATCTGCCAGCGTCCACAACCCTCGAAGTCCCCCTCTACTCTTTTATGTTGTTTTCTTCATTTTTCCTAGACACTGATGTATATAGACAATAGAACTTCTCCTTAGAACATGTGAATACCGGGTTTTGGGAATTGTTTATACTCGAGTGTTGGTTTACTTGTACATGCCGAGCGACATTTTCAGTTTTATAGTTATCTGTTGAAGTTTAGTCATTAAATTCTGCTTTTCTTTCAAGTATTCCGCAACTGAGGCTTACCTAGTCATAGAGACTAGGTGCCGTCACGACATCTTACAGAGGAAGATTTGGGTCATGAAACTGTTGCAATAGTATACTATTATAATATACAATAAATATCGTAGTATATTATTAAATAAAAAAACAAGATACCAATTTAATATATTGTGCATTATTTTGGTATATTATATATAGTTCAATAGTATAGAATTTACTGCAATAGTATACTATTATAGACAACAATGTAACACTATACCGCTATTGATGGTTGATTTCCCAGTGCACACGCAAGTGTACGTGGTCGACAAGTAATATAGGAATTGA
>ML430709.1:32347-72932 GCA_005239525.1 Nicotiana knightiana | reverse complement strand
AATGTCATTTTAATTGGAAAAACTCCCATATCCAACCCTGTGTCGGAAAAAGGAGGTGTGACAATTAATATTGCGATCCCCACTACTAAAGTAAAGCCTATTCCCATTAACTCAAATCTAGTGTTATGCAACATGTTAGATTTATGGATTTTCCCAACTTCCAATATATTCTAGTTGAACGTAACTATTAAATGATGAAGATAAGCATTCTCACATGGAAAAGAAAAGAGACGAGAAAACATTGAAGAAGGAAGAAGAAATTTCTCAGACAAACACTTAGCTTTCTTCGGATTTCTGTATGTTAAAGTCCCTAAGTGTTTTATCATTTTTGTCTCAGCCTTACACGTGGAAGGATCATGGAGGCTCATAATCCATTCTCCTCAGCCGTTTGATTTATTATCAAACACCTGTACATAAGGAAGCTTCTAAGAAGCTAAGCTCACGTGCTTCTCACGTGAGCACACATGGGAAAGAATATTTTCAGTTTTTCTGTTACATAGTAGACAATAGGAGTAGTACAAGTGTATAGGAATATTCTTTATTTATTATTTTATAATATGATAATTATGTATATATAGACAGTTACATCATCATTACAAAGTAGAGCAAACTTTCCACAATTTGTTCTTCCTTTCTTTCATGGTATCAGAGCAGCAGTAGCTCGATCCATTATTTTCTCCCAAAATCTAGTATTCAACCATGACAAGAGAAGAAACTCCTTCTACTCCTATTGTCTCTGTTCCACCAGTCAAACAATTTCATAGGATGTGAATCATCCTTACTTCCTTCACTCCTCTGATGCTCCTGGTTTGAGTCTTGTTACCACACCTTTTGATGGTAGAGGCTTTGCAGGTTGGAGGAGATCAATCCTTATAGCTCTTTCAGCCAAGAACAAGATAGACTTTATAAATGGTGCGTGTGAGGAGACAAAGCCTGATGCAAATGATCACCCTCAATGGAGCAGATGCAATTTCATGGTGACTTCCTGGCTTTAGAACTCTTTATCCAAAGAGATAGGTGATAATGGCACCTATTCAAAATATATAAAAGACTTATGGAACAGTCTTGAGCATAGATTTGGGCAGACTAATGGAGCCAAGCTGTACCAACTACAAAAGAAAATATCAATGTTAGTTCATGGAAACATTAGTATTGCCGGTTACTTTACCACCCTTAAGAAATTGTGGGATGAGCTTGACTTACTAAACTCTCACCTAGTCTGCTCTTGTGAATGTGTTTGTGATGGAAAAAGTAAATTACAAAGTTCCTAGAAGACCAAAGAATCATTCAGTTCCTAATGGGACTAAATGATATCTATTCTCAATCCAGAGGAAACATCCTTATGATGAATCCATTGCATGGAATAGAGTTTTCTTACTCACTACTCTTACAAGATGAGAATCAAAAGGAGATATATGCAAGGCCATAACTCAATGTTGTTGCTTCCTCTTTCATGGTAGAAGTTCAAGGTAAGGCCCCACAGATATAAAACAATCATTCACACCAGAAAGCATGGACTAACTCACAAAAGGTCAATAGCACACAACAGAAACCTAAGGGAAGGAAAGCAAAATTCAATCCCAATGTTAGCTGTACACACTGCATGAGGACTGGACGCATCTGGGCAGACTGTTACAGTTTAAATGGTTTTCCTGATGATTTTCAATTCACAAGATCAACACAGGTAAAAACTAATGCTATAGTTGAAGTACAAGAAAATGACAATGGGAGCGCTCAAAGCAATGATGGAACAACTCAAACTCAAATTTTCAGCAAGGAACAAGTGTCTGAGCTGATGAACCTAATCAAGCAGGCACAACTTGGAAATACAACAACACCAGGTACTGTAATAAATGCAAATGTAGTGGCTAGTACTGTAACGACCCGGCCGGTTGTTTTGAGCTCTAGCGCATCGTTCAGTGGTTTGAAGTCATGAGCAGCTCCATTTCAGGTATTATGACCCGTGGGTGTGGTCAGAATTGAATTTCGGGAAGTTTAGAGTTGATTTAGAAAGAAAATTCTCAATTCGGAAGCCTTAAGTTGGAAGAATCAACTAAGATTGGAATTTTTAGGAAACGACCTCCGAATTAGGATTTGAAGGTTCTTCCATGTTTGTATGATGATTTTGGACTTGGCGGTATGTCCGGATCGGGCTTTGGATAACCCGGGAGCGTTTCGATGCATATTGTGGAAGTCATCATTTCTGAAGAAATTTTATAAGTTCGGCTTGAAGCGTATTTCAGTGATATTGATGTCCGTTTGAGATTCCGAGTCTAGGAATAGCTTTGTCTAGTGATTCTGGAGTTGGGAGCGCGACCGAAAGTGAATTCGGATGTCCGGAGGTCATTTTGAAGTCATTTGGCTAAAGATAGAAATTTGAAGGTTTTTGAGAAATCCGACCGGAAGTGGAAATTTTGATATTGAGGTCGGAATGCGATTCCGGAAGTTGGAGCAGGTCCGTAATGTCATTTGGGGTCAATCGGACGTGATTTGATAGGTTTCGGCATCAGTTGTAGAAGTTGGAAACTTCTAAGTTCATAAAGTTGGGATTTGGGTGTGATTCGTGGTTTCTATGTTGTTTGATCTGATTTGAGGCCTCGAGCAAGTCTGCATTATGTTTTGGAACAGGTTGGTATAATTGGACGGGGTACCGGGGGCCTCGGGTGGATTCCGGGTGGTTAACGGATCAAGTTTGAGAGTTTGAGGAAGGCTGAGGTTGATGTCATCTGGTGTGGCATCACCTGTGAGGCTTGGGCCGCAGGTGCGGAGCCGCAAGTGCGGCTATGGCACCGCAGGTGCGGAGGTTTGGTCGCACCTGCAGAATCGCAGGTGCGAAAAATGGCCTGGGCAGAATGTTTTAAAACCGAGATTGTTGGTCATTTCCTTCCATTTTTCTTTTGGTTTGGACGATTTGGAGGAGCTTCAAGAGAGGGTTTTCGTTAAGGATCACAATGTAAGTAACTCCTTCATGTTTCTAAGTTAAATACAAGGTTATTGCATGGAATTATACATGAAAATTATGGAAAATTTTGAAAAATGTTGAATAAAACCTAGAAATGGTAATTTGGATTTTTAGCCACGAATTTGAGCATGGAATGTAGAGTAAATTGTATATTTGAACTAGTAAAACTATGGGTAGAAAAACACCAAAATTAATTACATAAAAAAAAAACTACCTCTCTTCTCATTTCTCTCTCGGCGCATTTTAGCGTGACTTGCTAAAGTGCACTCACCGGAATGTGGAGAGCACGAGGAAGACCGTCCAAAGCTTCAAAACAGTTAATGGAGGAAGGTAATGGATCCATAGAAGGAAGGAACTCAGGAATTTTGAAAATTGTTACACCAAAAATGATTGGTACTGTTCCATTGATAAAAGTTGGGAAGGATGATACTAATATGGAGGTGAGGAATTCAGCTGAGGATACATCACGTAACAAAGGGAAAGCACATGCATCAGTAGATCCGGTGAATTTTCCAGCCCTACCAAGTCAAAGCGGAGGAAGGAAGGTACAAGAGGTGAAATGGACAACTCCAGTGAGCAATCAACAGGAACTCAACACAGAAGGGAAGATCCAACAGATGATACAAGTTGAAGGACAACAAGAGGTAAAAACGAATGGACCAGGAACTCAAAATACAGGAGCTCAGAGAAAATGTTGCAATTAAATGCAGAACAAAAGGCAGAGAAGACTTGGTCGATGTTGTTCGAAGAGAACAAATTGGCTAAGAGAGGTATGGATTTGAATTTTGTACCACCTACACTGATTGAGGTTGATATAATAGTTGAATTGGTGCAAGAGGATATTGAAAGTGAAGTAGACAAATGGAAAAATGCAATTATTGTGTATGTTGTGGGTGGTTCTCCAACGATTGGGGCCATGGAGAGGTTCATAGCTGGGCAGGGGGAATTTTCAGAAAAACCTAAGGTGTATTATCATAATGAAGGTTATTTTGTGGTGAATTTCACGAATATGGAGGAAAGGAATTTGGTAATGTATTCTGGACCTCACATGCTTAATAATAGACCTGTAGTGGTTAAGCAATGGAAAGCAGATTTTGAATTCGATGAAGAAGATTTGAAGACTATACCAATATGGGTGAAACTACCTAATTTGCCTCTGAGTTGCTGGAGTGCAAATGCATTGAGTAAGATTGGGAGTGGCATAGGCCAGCCCTTGTATGCAGATGCATGCACTTTTAACAATGAAATGATATCATATGCAAGGATTTTGGTGGAGGTAGATGTACTAAAGAATTTCCAAAGAGCATTAAAGTGAAGGATCCTAAAGGGAAAGTTATGGTACAAGAAATATGGTACGATTGGAAGCCAAGTTACTGTGCTACCTGTATGAAGATAGGCCACAATTGCCAGCAACAACAACAACAAAACAGAACAGTAATGGAGAGGAGAACATGAAAACAAGAAAGAAGAGCACCTAGGAAAGTAAGGACTGGATGGAAACCAATAGACAAAGGAGTAATAGTGCAGAATCAGACACAACAATCAGTTGAAGTAAAAGCAAGAGAACAGCAAAAAGGAAGTGACAAGGCAGAAACAAGTGAAGAACAATGGCAACAAGTCAAGAGTAAGTCAGCTGCTAAAGGACAAAAAGTGTTTGTAACTGAACAACAAGTTCAAGTACTGAATGGTTTCACCAACTTAAGTGAAACAAGACAGGAATATAGCAGGAAAAACAATGACGAGTGTAGTACAAGTAGAGGAGGAGAGATGAATGGTACTATCAATAAACCTACAAGTTTTTAATGTTAGTGACCTGGAATATGAGGGGTTTTAATAAAGTCTTCAAGCATAAGGAGTTAAAGGTGTTTGTGAAGGAAAATAAGGTTGATATTATAGCAATATTTGAAGACATAGTTAATGAAACAAAAGCAGAAAAGATTATTACAAAAACATTACCTGGATGGAAATGATGCCCAAATGTATCTAATGCATGCAAAGGGAGAATATGGGTGATTTGGAACCCAAATGTGTTACAGTTTACAATGACAGTAAGCTATACACAGATGGTTCATGGGATGGTAAAGGGTGATAAAGGCAGGAATGAGTTCCAGTTTTCTGCAGTTTATGGACTACATACTATAAATGGTAGAAGGAGCTCTGGGATATAGTAAAGAGCATAGAGAAACAAGCCATGGAACCTTGGTTAATAATGGGTGATTTTAAATCAATCCTGACAGTTGATGATAGATTACAAGGTAGAGAGGTACAGGAAAATAAAATAAGAGACTTTAGAGATATGGTGGAGGAGTGTAACTTGGCAGAACTACCTACAATAGGAAGAACATATACATGGACTAAAAGCCATGTATTTAGTAGGATTGATAGAGGATTTTTAATGATAAATGGATACTTAGCATGCCTCCTAGACAAGTGCAAGTAATGAGCCCTGTATTTTCAGATCATTCACCTTTGGGCATTGAGATAAATGTGACAGCTGATGCTCAAAAGAGGCCTTTCAAGTTTTACAATGTATTGGCTGATCATCCTGAATTTGGAAAGATTGTGGAAACTAATTGGAAATGGAAAGCAGGGGCAATGGAAGACATATGGCAGAACTTGAAATGTATCAAAGTAGATTTGAAGAAATTAAACAATAAAGAATACATGAATGTTAAACAGAGAATAAGTAAGACAAGACAAGAGCTGCAGGAAATACAAGGAAGAATCAGAGACTATTCTGATGCTACAAGACTGGTTGAAGAAGAAAAAGAGCTGATTTATCAATTGGAGAAGTGGGACAAAATTGAGCAGGAAATTTACAAACAGAAGTCAAGAATACAGTGGTTAAAGCTAGGGGACACCAACAATGCATATTTCTTTGCAAGTATGAAAGGAAGAAGATTGCAGAACCAGATTACAAAGCTCATTGATAGTAAGGGTAACACCTCAACAAACTACAATGAGATAGAAGCTGAAGTGATTGAATTCTATAAGAAGTTGCTGGGTTCTACTTGTGGAAGTGTGCCAGCTATTCATCCATGAGTAATTAAAAATGGGCCAGTGTTAAACAGGATCCAGCAATTGGATCTTATAGCACCTTTCACAGAGGAGGATGTATTGGATGCTTTGAAGAGTATTGATGACATGAAGGCACCTGGGGAAGATGGTTTTAATGCTTGTTTTTTCAAAAAAATCTGGAACATGAAGGGAGAGGACATAGCAAAGGCAGTATTACAATTATTCAAGACTAGAAGAATGTTCAAGCCAATAAATTGTACAACAGTCACACTCATTCCCAAAGTGAAGAATCCAACTTCAATAAAGGAATACATTCCAATTTCATGCTATACCACATTGTATAAAATCATATCCAAGATGCTGACAAGTAGGTTGAGGAGGGTAATGAATACATTGGTGGATGAGAGTCAAGATGCTTTTTTACCTGGCAGAGGTTTGATGAATAATGTACTTATGATTCATGAGCTGATAAAAGGGTATGGTAGGAAGGGAGTGTCACCTAGGTGCATGATCAAGATTGACATGCAAAAGGATTATGATTCGGTTGACTGGCTATTTTTGAAACAGGTGTTAGAAGGGTTATGCTTTCCTAAGGTATTTGTGGGATGGATTATGGAGTGTATCAAGTTAGTATCATATTCTATAAACATAAATGGTAGTCCTACAATACCATTTGAAGCTAAAAGAGGGGTAAGACACGGAGATCCTATGTCTCCATTGCTATTTGTCTTAGCAATGGAGTATTTGATTAGAAGTTTGAAGGACTTGAAGTGAAAGGATGAATATTGTTCAGCTTAGCTTTGCTGATGACTTACTCTTGTTCTGCAGAGGAGATAATATATATGTGCACCTACTCTATGAATTTTTCAAGAGTTTCTCAAAGGCTTCAGGGCTAGTGGCAAACCAAACCAAAAGCAACATATATTTTGGTGGTGTGCCAAGTGCAATACAATAGGAGATTACAAGCTTAACTGGTTTCAACATTGGTAAATTTCCCTTTCGTTACTTAGGTGTTCCTCTAAGTACGAAAAGATTATCAATTAATCAATGCCAACCATTACTGGACAGGATGCTGGGGAGAATCAAGCAGTGGACAGTCAAGTTCTTGAGCTATGCAGGAAGACTACAGCTTGTTAAAAGTGTCCTTATTGCTATTCAAGCTTTCTGGGCACAAATCTTTCCATTACCAAAGAGGATCATCCAAATGGTCGAAAACATTTGCATGAAGTTTCTTTGGAGTGGGGATATAAATGCAAGCAGGTAAAATTTAGTGGCATGGGAAAAGATGTGCAAACCCAAGTCCAAAGGTGGAATGAACTTAACAGATCTCAATACATGGAACAAGGTAACTCTTTTTAAAACACCTATGGAATTTGGGCAAGAAGAAGGACAAGTTATGGATCAAGTGGGTGCATATATACTACATAAAAGGAAGGGAGCCATGGGAAGTAGACCCCAAGAAAGCTTCCTGGATCATAAGGAAGATTCTAAAGGCGGGGAAGTACCTAACTGAAGCAGGGCTAGACACAGGCAGAATAATGCAACATGATACATATTCCATAAGAGTAATGTACAAGCAGCTAAGAGGGACCTTCATAACAGTGAACTGGAGTCGACTGATGTGCAACAATAGAAACTGTCCAAAGTGGAAATTCATTATGTACCTTGCAGTACAAGGGAGCCTATATACAACAGATAGACTACTTAGATGGGGAATGCAAGTTAATCCAATATGTACATTGTGCTAGCAGGAGATGGAATGCCAAAAACATTTATTCTTTGTATGTCCTAATTCAAAAGATGTTTGGAGAAGACTATTAAAATGGATGAATATCATACGGGAACCAGATGAATGGGATGAAGAGATTAGTTGGGCAACACAACAGATGAGAGAGAAAGGAGTTGGATCTATGCTGTACAGACTATGCATGACAGGAGCAGTGTATCACTTATGGCTGGAGAGAAACAAAAGGATTTTCCAGAAGATCAAAAGAAGAAGTGAAGAAACTACTAAAAAAATTGTTAGAGAAATTCATTGTATAGGAGATAGTCATAGGGAATTGAGTAATAGATTAAAAGAACTTAATTACTATCCATAGAGGAGACAGAGAGGAAGTAAGGTACTAAGTTTGGGGGTTATATGTCCAAACTAGGATGATATACGTGTATATTTGTATATATTTTCATGGAATGAAAAGCTAATTACCAAAAAAAAAAATCTATGGGTAGAATATATCTTCGAGAAATTTTGGATTCCGAGCACGTGGGCCCGAGGGCATTTTGGTCATTTCACTAAGCGGGATTGCGAAATTATATAATTTGGAATTGTTGCAAATATTAGAGTATATTTTCATTGGTTTACCGTTATTTGGTTAGTTTTGGGGCGTTGTGCGTCCGTTGGAGTCGTCGGAACGGCTTGGAAGCCGGTTATGGAATTTCGGAGCGAGGTAAGTCTCCTTTCTAACTTTGTGAGGGGGAATTGTCCCCCTAGGTGAATTAATTAAGTATGTGATATTATCTTCGGGGGATACGTACGCACGAGATGACGGGAGTCCGTGCGTAGCTACTATTATGCCATGTCCGGGTAGTCTAGGACCCACTAGCATGCCTTACGTACTGTACCTGTGATCCTGCCTGTAATATTAAACTGCTAATATAATCGAAATCGTAATCGAATATCTAAAGAAGACTAGAGTTCATTTTCTTAATCATCTAGAAAGAGAATTGATTCCTCTGTGGATAATTGTACACCTGATAGGGTTATATTATGGAATATCATTAAACTTGGCAAATGAATTTCAAAACAAAGATTTAAAAGCTATATTTCATATTCCTTTAAGAAGAATTTTACCACTTTCCTGAGAAAACTGCTTTCTTGATAAAAATACAGAATTATTATGTGAATATGTGTACATATGAGCACCTGAGTCGCAAGTATGATTCGTGAGCAGGCTAGCCTTATTATTTTCATGTATAACCGCGTCGCATGATCGATTTGCGAGCGGGGCAGATAGATGCATATATGGTTCGGGCCGTTTGACCCTCAGCAGTGCACATTTTATTATTGTTGGTCCGCGTGGTTCGACCCTCGGCATTGCTTGCGCATGATATTTACTGCGTAATTACTATGATTTTGCCTTATTACTGGCCTGGAATTTTAAGTTGTCAACTGAAATGATAGAGATTTAAAGTTATATAAGATTTTTGGAAGAAGTTGTTCCTTCCGGTTGATTATTTATTATTTGATCAAATCACCCATGTTGATTAATTGTTATCAATATGACGAAGATTTAAAGTGTTAAAAGTGAAAAGAGTTGATATTATTATTCCTGAACTTAATAAATTGCCTATGGTAATCATGCTTAGTGTCACACTTGAATATTCTAAATTGACCTTTATCAAGTGTCTAATTTGACCTCTCGTCACTACCTCTCTGAGGTTAGGCGGGCGGCTTACTGAGTACACGTATTTTTGTACTTATGCTACACTTGCTGTGCATTTTATTGCACAGGTACCTTCATAGTGATGTGGCGGATTTGGAGACTTATGCGAGTTGCATCATCCCGAGGCGATCCGCAGCTGACGGAGTCTCCCTCATACTGTATTACATTATTTTAAATTCTCTTGTCCACTTGTATTTCGGACAAGCTTTGTAGAAATTGTAAAATTCTTAGCAATTGCTCATGTACGTGTGACACCGAGTTCTGGGATGTGTTGGGACATATTTGCTAAAATAGGACTATTTAAACCAGTGTATTTACTTAACGGATTCTATTTAATTATTATGTAATAAGTGGAAGGTAATGACTTTCATAAATGCTAAAATCAGAAATTATTTCAATTAATTAATGATTGGCTTGCCTGATAATGATTCCGGCGCCATCACGACCTTATGAATTTTGGGTCGTGAAAACATGGTATCAGAGCTCTAGGTTCCCCTAGGTCTCACGAGTCATGAGCAAGTCTAGTAGAGTCTTGCGGATCGGTACATAGACGTCTATACTTATCTTCGAGAGGCTACGGGGTTGTTAGGAGTACTTCCCTTCTTGATTCCTCATCCTGCGATTTGATTCCTTTGAGGCTTATGCCTATGTTTATTCCTGCTCAATCTTACGCGTCACGAAGCGCTTGCTATGAATCAGGTTTTTGAGGAATTAAAATGGTGCTATGGGTGCGGTGCAAGATGTTTCTCCCTGCGAAATTGATTGAGGCTATTGTCGTTGCCCTGCAGAAGAATAATATGTTGTTTCAGCTCAGTAGCTGTGTTTCTAGGAGCCTTAAGGCTATGCTTAGGTAGTGATGATGCTTGCGATTAGTTATCGCGCGATGTCGATATGATGATGGAATGCTTGCCCGAATGTTGGGGGTGATGAATGGTTGGAAGGGAGGTCTTCTCAGAGTGTGATTTCGAGATTTCAGTATTTAGATTCCGGCGGAAGGAAGGCAATTGATCTATAGATGGCCAGGTTTCGGATTGATAAAGTAGTAAGACTTGGTGTTTCAAGTGAGGTGGGATATGCACCTGTGACATGAAGTCGTCGTCATTGATCGAATAGAATGTGTTAAGTTTGTCGATGCTATAGTTTCTTCGGTTGCGTGGGGTCAGAGTATTCTGAAGGAGTATTGAAGAAGCGGCTGTCAGAGACTGTGTGCTGCGGTGGTTCAGTACAGGATAAGTATTGATAATGAAGACAGCTAGAGAAAGGTGATCTTTGGAGAGTTTGAAGTCGTGGTGATCCGCTGGTTTGAGAGCTACAGAGAATGATCCTGAAGTGAGGCTAGGCGGTGGTTCCATTTCTAGGAGGCCAGGTGTAAGAAGCGGAAGTCAAGCAGTCGCAAAGTGGGGGAACGACAACATAGCTTGGAATTTGAAGGTATTGTCGTGCATTTTAATGGATGTCCATGAGGAGAGGACGGACTAGTAAAGTTGGTAAATGAAGCAGGGCTTAGGATGGGGTATTGAAGTCGCAGAGAGTGTGCATTTCAGCGTCGTTGGAAGGTGTCCGCGGGTGATTTCCACAGGTGGGTTATCTCCTGTGAATATGATAGCGGCGACATGGTTGGCAGGTCTCTGTGAGGGGTTCTAGTGGCTATTCGGTAGGAGGCAGAATGTGTGAATGATGCTATAGAATTTGAGTATTTAGGGAGTGCTAGCAAGAGAATTTGGAAGAATTGGACGGATTGGTTGACCAAGATCGTGTTTTCAAAGGAGAAAGGATCTCGGCAGGGTCTAGAGTGGTGCAAGGAGTAGCTTCGGGCTAAGTGGGGGAGTCCCACCATCTGTAGTTGGGTTGCAGGATTATGTTATTATAGGGTTGCGGATTGTCCGCGTGTTGGCAAGTTATTACAGCCAAGGGAAAGGAGTAAAATGGTGATTGTGCGTGGGATTTGATGAATGTCTGAAAAAGTTGGCCCTGTCGAACCAGTGTTAGGATTTGGAAGATTCAGAATTTATGCTTAAGTCATAGGCGAGTTGTAAGGATAGTGACTCGGTCACGTGTTTCATTGAAAGGGGTGTTCATGTGCTAGGAGAGCCTTGGAGTTGATTGTATTCAGGACCAGTCAGAGTGGGTGACTCTCGATAGAGGTCCTGGTGAATTCAAAAGTTAGGAATGCGGTGTCTAAGGGTTTCAGGCATCAGTATGATCGAGAATCGAGCTTTTGTAGAGTAATTTCTGAGAAAAAGGAAGATGGTTGGAATGTTCTATGATATGTTTTAGCGTGTAGAATAGTATTGGAGGAGTGAAAGAACTAAACTCCGGATTGTAGAAGATTATCAGGAGGATATGAGACGGGTTGCGGGATTTAGGCAGCATGATCTCGTGAATCAAGGTCACTCGGGATGAGTGAGAGTTGAGTTTGCTATGAGTTGAAGGAAGTTGCTATTATTCCTGAGGTAATTGTAGATGATTAAAAGAAGATAGATTGATTAGCCATGGTTGGAATGGCACATTTACGACAGTGATCAGTTCCTTCGATGTGATTAAGTTATGCATGTGATTTGTGCCGGTGTGCGCGGGGCTTATCGGCCGTTGTAATGGATTTCATGTGGGAGAATTTGAGTGCTATGGCATGTTAGGGGTAGGCGGATCTCGGAAGGGTTAGGTGGTGTAGACTACTACTTAAGGATTTGCATGTTGGGTGACTGTGAGAATTCACTCGTGTGTTGAGATGGTACTCTTAAATTGAGTTTAGTAAAAGGTTTCTATATGATGAAGTGTTCACCCTATTGGTGGTTCAGAAGTTATGATGGAATTCTTGCGCTACCTCATATTGGCAGGTCAGGTGCAGTAAGCAGTATGTAACTGGGAGTGAGAATCGAGATTGCGATTCGGTGTTGACAAGGACGTCATGAGCTCGGATGAGCAAGAAAAAGCGGTTTGAAAGATCAGAGTAAGCTACTGTTATCTTCAGTGTCACCTGAGATCGATATTCAGTGAAAGAGGCTTTGTACCCTGGTCACGGTTTCTTGATGTGTTTTACAGTATTAGTGTGGTCGGTATGCGGATGCGCAGACTTTTTGCCTTGTGTGGAAGGCCGTGGAAGCATGACCGCGAAAAGATTGTATAAGTGTGACATGTAGTCAGTTGATGGATTGAAGATTTGGACTGAGTATAAAGGAGTGCAATATTGTTTATTTGAGAATTTATGCCTGAAAGGCGTTCAGTTCATTTGGTTGGGGATTGTGGGATGTTTGTCCCGGCTATGATGGTTGTTCTCGCGTATTATGAGAGAAAGTGGGTTAATGTGGACCCAGGTAAAGCTATTAGCTTAGTTTGGTGCGAGCAAGGTAGTCTCGATGTTTGTGGATGGATTTAAATATGATTATGGGCTCCGTATGAGCCAGGCATGTCCATTGCAGTAGAGCGTTTTTTCATGGAAAGGTATTAGAACAGCAGATGTTGTTCTGTCTTCGTCAAATTCATGTGATATTATGATTGTGCCGTGTGAGTTGTGAAACGGCTTGATAATTTCCTATTTGTGGGAGTCCCACGTAGTGGGGATGTTATGTGAGCATGATAGCTCTTGAGATCCAGAGTGTGTATATATATATCGCACCTCAGTTGTGCTTGAGTTTGGTAGCGTACGGCTTTATCAGTCTCCCCAGGATGGTATTATGCACTTAGCGTGCTTATGATCGATATTCAGTAATTTGTAATAGTGAGCAAATCAGCTCCGTATATATATTTTCTTATGTAAAATTTTATGTGTGGATCGGGTGGCACGTCGCCACGGGTATGTTATTCGGATCGGGTTGCACGCCGCTACAGTGTGATGATGAGTAAGGTTCCTATATTTATTCTTTCTTATGTTCTACTTCCTATTTTCTGAGAAAAGTTCATATTAGTTGCGTGAGTTGAATAGTCCCTTCCTGAGTCATTTCTTATTATCATGTTCGAATTATGGCCTATTGGCGCGATGTGGTATCATGTGAGGCTGTTGGCCATATTTGGGGTGATTTGTTGTCTGAGCAGTTCATACTGGGTGAGACGAGATTATCGGATCAGGGATCAATGCGATAAGGTTATGTGAAGTATATATTAAAGGACAAATACCATTATTCAGGTTCATAATGAGGCGATGATTCTAGTCAAGATGAGATATTTAATGATTTGTTAACTCTGCAGTTGGGTATGAATTTCTACACATCTTCTCCGTTGTGGTGGTATCGTCAGAATTATAGCAGGATGTACGTATCATGAGGTGCATTGGGAGCATTAGATTTGTGGAGTTTTGGCTATTAAGGTTCAGGGAACGTCACTGTGGTTACATGATGAATTTTGCGGTGCATGGTGCTAATTCAGCAAAGGTATGCAGTCATGTTCTGGTATATCGTGTGGTAGTTGATACGGTGTTTATATATTGAAACTAGGCCTGGCAGAGAAAATTTCAGGTATTGGAACTAGCTTCTGAGCTTATTATATGGATAAAAGAAGAAATCTTCAGATTTGATCAAGCTAATGTACTTAACCCGGTTGTGGTAGCACATGCAGGTGCTCGAAATGTTAAACAATGATTTCAGATAACCCTAGAGCAGTTCTTAGCACATTTGAGGATGAACGTCTGTTTAAGTGTGGGAGAAGTTAATGACCCGACCGGTCGTTTTGAGCTCTAGCACGTCGTTCAACGGTTTGAAGTCGTGAGCAGCTCCAATTCAGGTATTATGACCCGTGGGTGTGGTCGGAATTAAATTTCGGGAAGTTTAGAGTTGATTTGGAAAGAAAAGTCTCAATTCAGAAGCCTTAAGTTGGAAGAATCAACTAAGATTGGAATTTTTAGGAAACAACCTCCGAATCAGGATTTGAAGGTTCCTGCAGGTTCGTATGATGATTTCGGACTTGGGCGTATGTACGGATCGGGCTTTGGATAACCCGGGAGCGTTTCGATGCATATTGTGGAAGTCAGCATTTTTGAAGAAATTTCCTAAGTTCGGCTTGAAGCGCATTTAAGTGATATTGATGTCCGTTTGGGATTCTGAGTCCGGGAAGAGCTTCGTATGGCGATTCTGGAGTTGGGAGCGCGATTGGAAGTGAATTCGGATGTCCGGAGGTCATTTTGAAGTCATTTGGCTAAAGATATAAATTTGAAGGTTTTTGAGAAATTCGACCAGAAGTGGAAATTTTGATATCGAGGTCGTAATGCGATTCCGGAAGTTGGAGCAGGTCCGTAATGTCGAATATGACTTGTGTGCAATATTTGGGGTCAATCGGACGTGATTTGATAGGTTTCAACATCGGATGTAGAAGTTGGAAATTTCTAAGTTCATAAAGTTGGGATTTGGGTGCGATTCGTGATTTCGATGTTGTTTGATGTGATTTGAGGCCTCGAGCAAGTCCGCATTATATTTTGAACAGGTTGGTATAATTGGACGGGGTCCCGGGGGCCTCGGGTGGATTTCGGGTGGTTAACAGATCAAGTTTGAGAGTTTGAAGAAGGCTGAGGTTGATGTCATCTAGTGTGACCGCACCTGCGAGGCTTGGACCGCAGGTGCGAGAGTTGGGTCACACGTGCGAAAAATGGCCTGGGCAGAATATTTTAAAACCGAGATTGTTGGTCATTTCCTTCCATTTTTCTTTTGCTTTGGACGATTTGGAGGAACTTCAAGAGAAGGTTTTCGTCAAGGATCACAAGGTAAGTAACTCCTTCATGTTTCTAAGTTAAATACAAGGTTATTGCATGGAATTATACATGAAAAATGTGCAGAAATTTGGAAAATGTTGAAGAAAACCTAGAAATGGTAATTTGGATTTTTAACCACGAATTTGAGCATGGAATGTAGAGTAAATTGTATATCTGAATAGTAAAGCTATGGGTAGAATATATCTTCGAGAAATTTCTGATTCCGGGCACGTGGTCCTGAGGGCATTTGGTCATTTCACTAAGCGGGTTTGAGAAATTATATAATTTGAATTGTTGCAAATATTAGAGTATATTTTCATTGGTTTGCCGTTATTTGGATAGTTTTGGGGCGTTGTGCGTCCATTGGAGTCGTCGGAAGGGCTTGGAAGATGGTTATGGAATTTCGGAGCGAGGTAAGTCTCCTTTCTAACTTTGTGAGGGAGAATTGTCCCCTAGGTGAATTAATTAAGTATGTGCTATTATCTTCAGGGGCTACGTACGCGCGAGGTGACGGGAGTCCGTGCGTAACTACTATTATGCCATGTCCGGGTAGTCTAGGACCCACTAGCATGCCTTACGTGTTGTACCTGTGATCCTGTCTGTAATATTAAACTGCTAATATAATCAAAATCTTAATTGAATTTCTAAAGAAGACTAGAGTTCATTTTCTTAATCATCTAGAAAGAGAACTTATTCCTCCGTGGATAATTGTATCCCTGATAGGGTTATATCATGGAATATCATTAAACTTGGCAAATGAGTTTCAAAACAAAGATTTAAAAGCTATATTTCATGTTCCTTTAAGAAGAATTTTACCACTTTCCTGAGAAACTGAGGCGGCCTTCGTCCAAACCACTCATAAAGTTTACCATCTCTTCCTCTCAACCTCCTCTCCATGAATACAAGCCTCATATCCTCCAAAACTCTACCAATCTCCATAAATCTAAGAAAATCCGAAACCCTAGCCCGCCTTTTTTTTGAAATTTGCCACAAAAAACAACACCCCACCCTATGATACTTACATCAACGGATATAGATCCTCAAGACCTACCTATTCATGTCAATCTCACCCTGAAACTCCGGCTACTAGATTCTGGCGGGTCGCCGGCAGTCACCAAAAATGGTGGATCTCTTTGTTTTGGTCTATATTCTGACCTAGAGCGAGATTTTATTGTTGATTGCATTGAAACAGAACTCTGGTTCAGCATAGTTCAAATGGTTCGGTGTTTATACAATAAAAGCTTGCTCGGGATCGAACCGCTACCACCGCCACTGTCCCGCCATTGCCCGGGTGCTCGAGTTTGGTAAAATTCTTAATCCCTTGCTCTCTGTCTTAGATTTTCAGTTTCTCTTATTTGGTTTAATAGTTTTGTTTAGGTTTAAGTTCTAATAATGATCGATCGAATACTTCGTATAATATTGTCTTTGATTTTTTTGCTTAATTATAGTCGTCCAAGTTTGATTAGAAGTGGTAGTTAAAAGTTTAACTTTGATTATTTGATTTTGCATCTTACTAGTTTGAAGCAGTAGTTCAATTTCTCAAAGAATATCTGTTTAGTTTCTTGTTTGTCATTTCAGTAGCTCGACATGTAGTTTAACTTTGTGATTAGCTGAATAATTTCTCTTTCTAATAATCTAGAATAATCGTTTAGTTAGCATGGTTGGGTTGTATTGATTTCGTTCAGTCGTTAGGCTTGAATCACCTATTGGATTGCAGTTTCGAGTTTGTCTTTCCTACGTTGTCATGTTTTAGTTTTAATTAGTAGTTTGTGTGTTTAAAGATTTGGTATTAGTCCTAATTATTGAGATTGAAGTAGTTGCTTAGTATAGGTAGTAATATGTTTAGGTCTTGTTGATTCCTATTAGTCGACTTTTAACGATCTTGTTCGAATTACTAGTTGTTTGAACTAGAATGAATTTGGTTTCTCTTTATGGACTAGATATAGCTCTAATCTGTTTTGAGAGATTGAGAGGAAAGAAAAGAAGGGGAAGATACTTTAGTGTAGGGTCTTTGTTTGGTTTCTTTTACTGTTGATGATTATTTTGGAGTACAATAGTCCAAAATTCTGTCCACAGCTGAAAAAGAAGACTATTTCTTGGACATATTTTTGGTTTTGGTCAGATTTTCTGTCAAAAAAGTAATCATTTTGGACAGATTTTTGGTCCCAAAATCCTTTCTCCTCCTATATAAATAGGAGTTCTTTACACATCTTGGATGGGGAAAAAAGACACAATCTATCACACAACTGTTGGGTATTTGACACACTAAAAAACCCAACTTTAAGAATAAAAAATCATCAGCTGAACATCCATATAGTAAGCTGAAATTATGAGCTTTGGGAGGAGTATCTTGAGTGTAAAATCGTTTCATAGAAATATGAGAACACTTGGAGCTCTCTCTGGGTTCCTTCTCTTTCAAAAATTCGTTGTTCCCCTGCGTTTTAAGCACCGCTTTGCTTTTGTTTATGCTACTGTTGTTGCTGCTCCTATTTGTTGGTTTCAAGTAGCTTTGGTATCAAAGATTTTGTTGTTGTTTCTTCTCATTTTTTCGTATTAGGTATTCCCCTTTAACTTTAAGAGTATAAATCTGGGATGAATTTATGAAACATGCGTTTGTTTTAGCTTTCTAAATCTTGTCGGACTGTTTGAAACATTCTTTAAGTGACTGATAAAGTGTATGTTTAAATACTGAAACCCATTTGTATGAACTTGCCTTCTTATAGGCCTAAATAATGAAGGTATAGAAGCTTTGTAATTGTTCTTGGAAAACTTTATTTCTATTGTATCTCAAGGGAAAAATGGAGGAATATAGTAGGGGAATTTTATTTGATTCCAGTGAACTTTGTCATACTCTAATGGTGGATTTTTAAGTGCAAAATTATTTATTAGCAAACTCTTATTGGTCTTTGTGTTTAACATGTAGGTTGTAAATGAAGAATTTTGAAAAGAATCCATCTTTATTTACCAAGATTTAAGATCTGAAGTTAGTAAGGAAATAGTTTGTTCTTAAAAAGTCTATTTCTTACTACTCTACCATTTTAATAAATATGCTTTCTGTTATGGTGGATTCTCTTTAAAAGTTTAGCCACTTTTCACTCTTTTTTAATAGTTAAGACCATAAACAACTGGAACATGGAAGATTCATTTATGTTGCTGGGTCATATACTTAAAATGGGGTAATCCATGCTAAAATAGTTTAAGGTGCGATAATGTGATGATATTGCAAAGAAAGTTCATCTCATGTGTAGTTCCTTTTACTTTTTCTTCTTTTATGATTAAGTGTTTATGTTATTACTGTACGTTCCAGTCATTGTGATGTTTGGGCCAACATCCTGAAACTTTGCGAGGCCCAATAACTTGACTAGGTTGGCTCATATCCTTTCAAGGCTGTCAACTGCCAAGTAATTTCAACTGCTGGCCATGTTTTGTTAATAACTAAAATCAGCCTTTACTTTTCTCATCAGCAATGCTTGCTTAATAGTCTAATAAAATAATCATTGACAGGCAAATATTAGGCGCACTTTAACTTTATCATTCAGGGAATCGCTTGCGTAGCGTGATGTTTAATATTCAATAAATTAATTCAGTAATCTCATAACATACCCATTAGTTTTAGTTAATTTTTAATATAATTAATCCTTTTTTATAACCGTGGATTCGCTTAGCGCGGTAGTATATATTTAATGAATTTCAAAAATTAATTTTCTCAAATGTAGTAATTTTTTTTCCAAAAGAAATAACGTACTAAATAACTCTTTGTCACGACGGCAGATTCGCTTGCGTAGTGCTGTTATGACAAAATTAATAAATCTCGTCTCGATCATGCATTCACTTGCGTAGTGTGGTTATGACAACACAATATTATTCAAGTCTTTTTTTATTAATTCTAAAAATCAAGCAATAAAGGCGGATATAGAAAAAAAAATGAAAAACTTACAAATCACAATTTGTCCAAAATTAATTGAAGCCAAGTTTAAGTCGATAGAGCGACCGTGCTAAAATCACGTTACTCGGGGAATGCCTTGCGCCTTCTCCCCGGTCAACATAATTGCTTACCCGAACTTTATTTTCAGAGACCAATAACAATAGAGTTAAACCTTCCTTTGACTTGGGATTCAAATAAAAGGTGACTTGGAACACTAAAAAATCAATTCCAAGTGGCGACTCTGAACAATAAAATAATCCCTACTCAAGTTTGTCACTTTAATTGGAAAAACTCTTTAACCCACAAATTTATAACACATCTTATCTTTTTGGGGTAAAATGGGGTGTGACAACTCTGGCGACTCTGCTGAGGACAACCAGAAGTCGAGCTTGTACATGTTGACTTTTTATTTGGCTTTATTAATTTTATATATATTGTGATTTATTTGTGCCTAATGTGCTACCTGTTCGCCTTTTACCGCTTTGATATTGGTGAACTGTACATATAAACTGTCTTCTCACACACCCTCTCTAAGTCTTCTTGAAATTAAAAATTGGGCATTTGCTTGACATAGCCCGCTTTCTCTAAGTCACACATGTTTTAGGAGGGGAGAACCACTAGCTAACCCGAAAAGCAGTGCTACCGGTACGCTGACCCTCCTCGGCTCAAGTTGTCCGCTCGAGTAAGCCAGTCTAGATACCTTCTCCAATAGGATTTAAACCTAGAAGAACTAACCTCATTCCAGATATCCCTAGTAGGTTCGATTTATTTTCATCATATGCATTTGACTTAGCGAAACTCAACATAGGGACCGGGTCCGTATAAGACAGGTATCCTCTTTGAGACCATCATGTTCACTTATGTGCTACTTGTTACATTATTTGGAAGGCTTGCTTGCATTGTTGACCAGCTTTAGAAAATTAGTTGAGCGGAATTATTTTATTTTAAAAAAAAAATCATTCTCCTAGTTTAGTAATAATAATCCTTTTTTATTAAGATTTTGTAGTAGTCTGGCGTGATGTGTAAAGATTAATTTTCATAAAAATCAAAAGAGAAAAATACCCAATTTTACCGAACTACGCGAGTTTGATTCTCACCGGATGTGAGATACATAGGCAACCACCATCTGGTTCAGCCCACATTTTTCAAAAAAAAAAAGAAATGCTATTTTTGGTCACTTTTTACTAGGGATGGACATTCGGTATTTCGGTTCAGTATTTAATAATTTCGGTTCAATATTTCGGTATTTGTTTATCAATTGTGTATACTAAATTTCCGTACCAAAGTATTTCGGTACTATTTGGTATTTAGTATTTTGGTTCGGTATAGTTTCAGTTTAATATTCACTGATAAAGAACAACAAAATGCTGATAAAATCCTGCTTACACACACAATCCTAATCTGTTTCTAATCTTTAACATGGCACTAAAAATAGCGTTCTGGCTTAAAACTTTAACATGTCACTAAAACACTTGAATTTGTTAATACCAACTAGTACCAAAATACCAACGGTAACTGGAAAAATCACCCTGTAGGAAAGAGCTAGCTTTATGATATACTAGTATTGGGACGCTACTGGGAATCATTATCATGCACTATGAAGATATGTACCAAAATCAACAATATAAAATAAACCAACTTCAAGCAAAGGAATGAAGCAACTAGGATCTCAGATAATTCCACGAACATAACTGTAGTGACATCCTCACACCCAATTGATTCAACAACATCTGAAAATGATGACACTAAAATACAACAGAACAGAACAAAAACACTGTTGGGACAGGAAACAAAGACAACGAAATGCTGCTGTGCTTAGCAACAACGAAATTCAAAAATGCAGAATTAATAAAAACACATAACAGAACAATGCAACACTGTAGCAACATTAATAGGCTGAAATTCTTTTCTCTGAAAATGGCCAACTGAATTAAATACAGTGCAATAACAATAGCAGCAGAAATGCAGTAGTGCTTCCATTATTTCTCTGAAAATGGCCAACCGAGCACGGGGCATGATTGCACTTGAACCTAAAAAAATATAAATTATAAGTTAGAATATTATTTTTTGATTATAAGAAAAAAAAACTACAAAAGTTTATCTCGAAACAAACAGTGTATTAAACTTATCACTCAAGTTGCAAGTTGCAACTATAAATCAAGCAATGCTAGTAGTGCTTCCATTATTTTCCACATCCAACAATAATTCGACCAAATATGTCATTGCCATACAAATAAACAAGTATGATATATTATTTTGAACTAAAATACACACAAAATATTAAAGCTTACCAAGCTCGAGTTCCTCAAGATACTTTAAGTCTTCTTCAACACTAATAGGAGTCTTCTCTTCTCTAAGCCAATCTTGAACACAAATAAGAGCTTGCATACATTTAGGAGTCAATCAAATCCTAAATGAATCGAGAATACGGCCACCGGTTCTAAGCGCGCATTCTGACGCCACACTAGAAATTGGAATGGCCAACACATCACGAGCCAACTCCGAAAGAATAGGAAATCTAGGAGCATGTGTTTTCCACCAACTTAAGATATAAAATTCTTCACTAATGTATTTATCCAACTCCGATTTAGCACCCCCACCTCCATTGTCTTCCTTTTGTTTCTTCAAGTGAAGCTTCGTCCTTATTAAAGATGCAGTTATAACACTCCCACTAGATGTATTATATGTGTTATTAGATGAAGTAGAACTAGATGGAGATTGAGGACAAGATCTAGTTGAATAATTTTTTAGATACTCTTCAAACAAAGAATTCATATAAGCATACAACTCAGCATTTATTTTCTTCCCCTTTTCCTCCCCAAAAAATTTCTTCAAGTGCTCCCTCTACATATTCAAATTTGTTACGTGGATCCAAGACGGAAGCAATAAAAATCATTTTATTCATCTTTTCAGGATCATCCCATTACTTCTTGAACTTTTCTTGCATCCGCTCATCCATTTTTCTCAAATGCTTGTCCTCTCTAACTAAACAGATTTTCAAATGACAATAAAGTTCATATACATCCTCAAAATGAGCATTACATTTTGGGTCTGCCAATTACTGGAATCTCAGATAATAAGTTATGTCACTAATTGGGTCTGCCAAGATTTTACGCTAATAATATATTAAAGGATTTTGAGTGAAAAAAACATGTAAGCTGAAATATTCTGATAACATATCCTTTCAAAACACGACAAAATATTTTGATAACATATCCAATACAAACGAAAAAAGGAGTTTCCCTATCTTAATATGAGTAAAGGGAAGATGGAAAACACTCGCAAACTTGCTATGAAACTCAAGTGTGAAGCACAAAGGAAAACAGTGTACTCAATAAGACTTGCAAAACAAAAATGAAGTAAAGTACCTGAAGAAGATTTTGACTACTCCCAAACCCAAAGGGAACAATGGCTTAGAGATGGTCTTCATTTTTGGTCTTCGACTGTTCATTTTGTACCGGAATTTGTAAAACTATCGGAATGCTAATGCGAAACCCTAAATTGGAATGAATTTCTGAGGAGTAAGGAGTGAGTCAGTGAGTTCCTCTGTTCGACTATAACGACTGGATCGTGAGAACTGCTGACTGCCTAATGCGTATAATGTTAATGCCCTAATTGAATTAGAATAGAGAGTGGGCTTGGGCAGTTGGGCTGGGGCGCTGGAGACCTGGAGTGGGCTGAAATAGAGTAAAATTGTTTGGGTTGGGGCGCTGGGCAGAGTCCAACTTAAAAAAAAAAGCTTTAAAAATTTGGTATTTCGATATACCGAAATTTCAAGATCCTAATACCGAGGACCGTACCGTAATGCCGAAATATCAAAAATATAATACCAAATTAGACCGAAATACCGAAATAATTCGGTCCGGTTCGGAATTTGGTTTTTCAGATTTTATGCCCATCCCTACTTTTTACTACTTTACCCTCGTATTCCGGCCGTTTTGCCAAGACAACCTTAAAATCTTACTCGGAAGTGCTGAAGGGTCGTTTTTGTAAAATAACTATTTTGTCCATCTCTTGTTCGCTTTTTACCATTTAGCCTTTATGTCCGGCCATTTTTGTCGAAATTGCTTAAAACCTTCTGTGGAAGTGCCGAAAGGGTGTTTTCAAATTAAAAATAACCATCTTATCTAGTTTTATCTGGTTATATATGCCAAGAAAACTTTTGAACCTCTCTTGGGAGTATCAAAGGACCGTTTTCGTTAAAGTAACCATTTTGTTTATTCTGTCTATTTTTTTTTATTATTATTTTGTTCCCATGCTTAGTTGTTTTTACCGAGAAATCCTTTAAGCCTTTTGTGGAAGTATCAAAAGGCCATTTTCATAATAATAGCCATTTTCCTATTTCTTATGTCTGCTAATATTAAAAAAATAGTAAATAGATCGAGTCCTAAATGACATTAAAAGAAAAGGGAATAATCAGAATTTTATATAGCTTAGGTAAGTCCTAACCCCTTTTTATCTTTTCTTAGGTTCACCATGAATCCTCTACAAAGAAGCAGTCAGAAAAGGGTAAGGGACGAGACACCTCCTATGTTCTTGATAAGAGATAAGACCCCTAGTAGTCTCTGTAATTGGTGGGATAGTTTTGTGACATGGGAACGGAATCAAGTATTTAAGCACCTCAAGTTCCTCACAAACATCATAGGGATTAAGCTTAACAGAGACTTAATTGAGGCTCTAGTGGGTTTTTGGGACCCGGTGAACAATGTCTTCAGGTTCAAAGATTGTGAAATGACACCTACATTAGAAGAATTAGGTGGGTTTACCGGATTAGAGAGGGACCTTCGTGGGAAAAATACTGATGCTCCGAGAAAAGTTGGTGTGAAGAATTTTTTGAAAAAGTTATGCCTCTGTCGAATTCCAATAGGTTTCCTGGATGAAGGTTGGGTTCCGTTGGAATATTTCTATGACAGATTTGGGGACGATAAAGGGTTTGAAAACTTCTCCGGCACATAATTCATCAACCAATTGAGTTACGACGCATGGAGGGAGTTGAGAGTCTTCGCGTTCATGATATAATTTCTGGGGATCATGGTCTTTCCAGAGCGTGGCGGGTGCATCCGAATTTGATTAACTGTGGTAGTCTCATTTTTGCAAAGTAGCAAGGATCACACCATTCTTCCCATGATTCCGGGAGATATTTTTCGAGCTTTGACCCGCTGCCAAGAGGGTGAATATTACTTTGAGGGATGCAACATTCTGCTGTATATGTGGTTCATAGAGAACCTTTATTATCATCCAATAGTAATAAATTTCAATGACAATTGGCTGAATTACATTGGATGTCACCCAGACAGGGACGCAAGTTGTAATCTTCCAGAGGGGGTGAGGGCTTGGCGGACATTGCTTGGTTCATTGAGTGCTGATAGAATCACTTAGAACTATTATTGGTTCCCTTCTGCTAGGGTCATGCATATGTCGACGTATCGTCCGTTCTTCATACTCATGGGTTTCAGAGGTTTCCAACCCTACGCACCCCTACGCATCATGTGCCAACTAGGGAGAGAGCAAAAGAGGCCCCCGACTGAGGACATGCGTCCGTTCGTGTGGGAATTCAAGGTAGAGGAACCTCTAAGGGAGTCATATGCACAAAAGGTTTTGTTTGGTGGTCGATTTTCTAATTTGGACTAGATGGTATCTGATCGTGAATGTGGGGAGGTAAGCCTCTCATACCTTGATTTCTTTCACAACCAGGCTATCCCGGAACAAAGTCCAAAAAGATCCATACGGCATGCGGTTGATTGGGAAGAGGAGATCGAGGCTAGAGTTAGAAAAACTAGAAGGGAAGTAACACTAGATTTCCAATCCCGTATTGACATTTACAAGAAGATAAAGGCATTCTGGAGACAGCCATGGACATACAACAGGTTGATTTCGAGCGGGAAAAGGCCAAGTGGGCACAAGAGAGGAGAGCACTCAAAGCTCAAATTAGGCAAAAAAAGTGATCACTACCGCTCAACAACAGGAAGAAAGAGAAGCCCAGTTCGACGTGGTCCGTGATCATGAACGCATAGGTTTTGCTCCATTAATACAAGGTCCGAGGGAGAAGATAGAGGGAGTTGAGTCAAGCAAGGAGCGCCAGATCGCGGAGTTTTAAATAGAAAGACATCACTACCAAAATATGATCAATCGGTTGGAGGGGAAGTCACTGGAAATTCGGCGCTATAGAGATATGGCCTTGGAGCGCGAGCGTGTTGCACTGGATCTAGCTGAGACCCGTTGTCAGCAAAATCAATAGTTGCACTTGGCTCAGGAACACATTAAGGGGAAGATCCTCGAGGTAGCCACGTATACCTCCCGAGCTTGCAGGAGTTGTCAGGGAATGACACCCGATCGATTTGCTGAAGTATCATTGAACATCGTCCGTCACATATCTGCAGATTTAGAGAGGATATATTGCGACGTTGGGGGTCAGCCGCATGAATAAGCTCCATGACTACAATAATGCTGGTGGATTCTCCTGAAGAATTTTAGATCTTCTTTTAGCTGGCAGTCCATTTTGACTGCTCCTTTGTGTTCTTTGAGTATGTAAGAGTCTTTTGTTGTTTTGAGTCTTGTTATTTTGCCTTTTGTCTTAAAAAGTCTGTTTGATTCAAATCTGGTCTTGTTTAAATTATCTTTATGTAATTCTTGTTATTGAGTCTTGTATCAAAAAATGAAAAATCAATGAAAAAGATTTTGTTATAGAAAAATTCGAAAATGAATCAAACGATGTTTGTTTTGTAAAAAAAAAGGGTTGTGTTCCTGAACTACGTAATGATCTGATTCCTGTGGTGACATGATACGTAGGTAACCCCCAAAAGGTTCGATTGAAATATTTTTCAATGACTCTAAAATGAGGGAACAAAGTGAAGTGAGGGAAAAGAAAAGCGGAAAAAATGAGAGAGAGAGAGAGAGAGAAAATTATTATTAAGAGCATCAATAAGTAGCAGCCTTATAAGCCGGGATGAAACATGAAGCCTTCCAAAAGCAAGTTAGAAATGGTGAAAATGTTAGGAACATGGCATATTACGTGAGATTCATATATGTAAAATGCTTAAACCTAACACGTTTGTTGTCTCTTATATAGTAAGCTTAAGTTGGTTGGTTTGTGGTGAAACTGGCAACAAACCATTACTTCACCAGATCTAAAGAAAAAGTACCAATGGCTAATAATGATGAAATCGAGTTGGTCAGTGACGACCCCCACAGTCAGTCAATTGAGCAAGAGTCGGAGGAAGTACGAAGATTAAAACAATAACTGTCTTATGTATATCAGGCTTGGGTCTCCGGTCAGCCTCCGCCTAAGGGTCCCTCAGAAGTAACTTCTACTATATCCCTGGATACTCAACCACCGCTCCATGCAACGAGCGATCACATTATACCACCAAGGTATGTTCCAAACTACCGCATGCATGCCGCTCCTTGAACCTCTAATGTGCGACCTCCAGCCGCACCGGTTAGGAACACCCTTCTTGTCGTGTCTGGCATGCCGGTATATACAATCCCGCCACCACCTCCTGTGACGAGTCCAAAAAACAATCCACCATCTCATGCTTGTGATAGCCAATACTACTCTCCAAATATGGCTTTCAGGGTCTCGGCTCCATACAACCAGACTCCTCAGTATGGGTCACTGGTGGAAAATGAAAAGCCTGCCAAGACAGTTGAGCCAGATGAGATGGCCAGGAAGATGAAAAGTCCTGAACATAACATAAAGAATATACAAGGACTAGGTGGTCACAAAAGTGTATCTTTCAGTCATCTATGCATGTTCCCTCACATCCATTTGCCACCAGGGTTCAAGACCTCAAAATATGAGAAGTATGATGGATACAGTGACCCCACTTGAAAAGATACTTCAACCAACTGAGGGGTGCAGGTGGAAAAGAAGAATTGTTGATGACTTATTTTGGGGAAACTCTTGTGGGGTAGCCTCAGAATGGTTCATCGACCAAGATATCTCTCACTGACATTTTTGGGACGAGATGGCTCAGGCCTTCATCAAACAATTCTAGTACAACATAGATATTGCACCAGATCGCAATTCACTGTCCAATATGAAGAAGAAGCCGACTAAAAGCTTTAGAGAGTATGCAATCAAGTGGAGGGAGCAAGCGGCTAGAGTCAAGCCACCCATGGATAACCATGAGTTGATCACTGTTTTTCTGGAGGCTCAAGAGCCTGATTACTTTCAGAACATGATGTCCGCGATGGGTAGACCTTTTGCAGAAGAAATCAAAATAGGGGAGATGGTCGAAAATGGCCTCAAGACTGTCAGAATTGTAAGTCAAGCTGCTCTAAAATCCACTACCCAAGCTATCCAAAATGGGTCGGGAAGCTTGGCAAATAGAAAGAAGAGAGATGAAGGGTCCATGATGACTTCGGGATCCAGGGAAGTTCAAAGAGGGGCATCGCACCCTTATGTGCAAGTTCATCAGGGGCAATCCAGCTACCCTCAACATTATTATCCTCTGTCAGTTCCTCAATACTCTGTGGGCCCACCACGATATACAATGTTCAATTCTCAATCCTATGCTCGGCCTCCCAATCACCAAGTACAGGAACCAGCTCCAAGGATCCCCCGGCCTCAACAACAAAATTTTCGGGCACCCTACAATGCTCGTCCCAGGCAGGATTACGGCCGAGAGCAGTGGCCGGCGGAAAAATTCACTCCATTGGCTAAATCATACTCTAGTCTATTCTAGAAGATGAAGCAAATAGGCGTGATTGGAACCATCGCTCCCCACCATATGCATCTTGATTCACATGGATTTCAAGAAAATGCTAGATGTGAATATCATTCAGGTGCCCCGGGGCATAGCATTGATGACTGTTAGACTTTGAAAAGAGCCATATAAAGACTAATTACTGAAAAATTGATTGTAGTGACAAATGACGAGGACCCTCCTAATGTGACCAACAACCCCTTGCCAGTACACAATGATGTTCACTTTATGGGAATGATTGGCCGAGATCATGAACACAAGCCGGCTGGTCGAGCATAAATGACATCACAAATGATTCAAGAGGGAACCAAACTAGAAGTCAGTCCAAGACGAGATGTGCTGTTGATTATGAAAGGTGCCACGAGCTTAGAAAAGGTAACTTTATTTGTTCCCAAGATCTCGAGATTGGAAGTTAGCTCCAATGTTCCAAGCCCAAGGTTGTATGTCCTTGGAGGCTACCCCAACACAAAGCAGAATTTGGGCGGTACGAAGGGTATAACAAATCCGATCATAATCAAAGCTACCGTGCAACCCCCTATGACAAATACGAAAACCATTCCTTGGAACTACAACAAAGTTGTGATGACTTACAAAGGCAAGGAAATCATAGAAGAAGTGGGGGAAACTGGAGGTTTGACTCGATCGGGGAGGTGTTACTCTCCAGAAGAGTTGAGGAAGGCCAAGAAAATCAGAGAAGGCCAATTGCAAATAAAGAAACCAGTCATTGAAGAAGAAGAATAAGATTTTTTGAAAAATATGAAAGTTCCGGATTATTCAATCATTGACCAGCTGAGAGAGACTCCTGCCCAAATTTCTCTACTATCTCTGCTTATACATTCAAAAGAGTATGCTTGGGTGCTAATCAAGATCCTGAACGAGGCACATGTCTCAAAGAAGACCATAGTGAATCAGTTACAGAAGATGGCCAACAGATTTTTTGAGGTGAATAGAATCACCTTTACTGATGATGAACTCCTCGAAGAAGGAGCAAGACAAAACAAGGCTTTACACTTGACTGTTAAATGTGAGGGGCACTACGTAAAGCGAGTCATGGTTGATGGAGGCTCAAGCGCATATGTATGCCCTCTCTCCACCTTGAAAATCATGAAGATCAATACAGACAGAATCCGACCCAGCAACATCCGCATCCGGGCTTTTGATGGCTCAAGCGAGAGATACCATTAGGGATATCAACCTCACCATGATGCTTGGGCCGGTTGACTTTGAAATTGTCTTCCAAGTAGTGGACGTGGACACTTCCTATAACTTTCTTCTTGGAAGGACATGGATCCATACGGCCCGAGCTGTGCCATCCACCTTGTATCACATGCTCAAATTCGAACATGACAGGCAAGAAATTATTGTTCACGGGGAAGACGAGTCATCCATTTATAAAGACCCGTTAATTCCCTGTATTGAGGCCAAGGAAGGGTGTGAGTCCATTGTCTATCAGGATTTTGAAGTGGTTGATGTGGACCATGTTGAGGAAGAAAAGCCCATTCTACATCCTCGTCTTTCCGCCACATCTGTAATGGTGACTGCACTTATGCTGAGACAAGGTTATGAGCCAGGAAAAGGCTTTGGGACATTATTGCAATGAATTTCGGAGCCTATTTCTCCGTTCAGTAATAGGTTTCAGGCCAACACAAGCAGACGAAGATAAAGACAAGAACCACAAAAAGCATGGATGGGTCTTGCCACTACTCCAAGAAGGTCAACATTCCTCGACGCGGGTAAACATTGATGAAATTTGCCATGGACTCGGCCAAATATTTTCTGAAGTGAATATGATCCAGGCTGGTGAAGGCACTAGTCGTGCCGATATGCAACTAATTGGCCTAGACACCATGCTCAACAATTAGGAAGCAACTTCTCTCCCCACAAGGAAGGAGTCTTGGTAGTTTGCTTTTGATGCTTCTTTGTTGTATTTTGGGTTACTTTCAGGGTTGTAATCCAAATATCTCAGTATGATTGTTTTGTTTTGATATTAACCCTTCTATCCTTTAATATCCAATGAAATGCAGTTCAGTTTCATAAATTTTCCTTTTCCTAATTCCTGTCATTTTGTTTCCATTTTAATTTTGTTAATGCCGGCTTTAATAACATGACATACATGCAAAATTCACGCCCAGATCTTAAAAAGCTGTCTAATTTCGAAATAATGCATCAAGAGGTTGAATATGATGAAAGATGAGGATGTTGAGGAAATAACAACAGAGTTGGAACAATTTTAAAATAAGCGTAAGCCCAACCTCAATGAAACTGAGTCCATTAATATTGGAAGTCACGAAGATGTTAGATAAACAAAGATAAGCATTCACACAGAACAAAAAACCAGAGATGCCTTGATTCAACTTTTATTTGAATACAAAGACGTGTTTGCTTGGTCTTATGATGACATGCCGGGTTTAAGTGCAGATCTAGTGGTTCATACTCTTCCTACGTATCCTGATTTTCCACCAGTCCAATAAAAGTAACAAAAATTTAAAACGGACATCAGTGATAAAATCAAAGAGGAAATGATGAAACAACTGAGTGCCAATATGGTCAGAGCTGTCTGATACACCACCTGGGTGGCAAATGTTGTGCTTGTGACAAAGAAGGATGGAAAAACTAGAGTATGTGTTGACTACAGAGACCTAAACAAAGTAAGTCCAAAGGATGGATAATTTTCCTTTTCCAAACATCCACATTCTTGTAGATAATTGCACAAAGCATGAGATATAGTCGTTCATGGATTTCTATGATGGGTACCACCAGATTCTAATGGAAGAAGATGATGCAGAAAAGACCGGTTTCACTACTCCATGGGGTACTTATTGTTACAGGGTCATGCCATTCTATTTGAAGAATGCAAGGGCTACTTACATGAGGTCCATGACCACCATTTTCCATGACATGATGCACAAAGATATCGAAGTATATGTCGATGATGTCATCATAAAATCAAAGACGCAAGCTGATCACGTGCGTGATTTGAAAAAGTTCTATGAGCGACTTCGAAGGTATGACCTTAAGCTTAATCCAGCCAAGTGTGCATTTGGGGTTCCATCTGGGAAACTCCTTGGTTTTATAGTCAGCCGGAGAGGCATCAAATTGGATCCATCTAAGATAAAGTCTATTCGAGATCTGCAACCCCTGAAGAACAAAAAAGAAGTCATGAGTTTGCTCGTGAGGCTGAACTACATCAGTAGGTTCATTGCTCAACTTACAACCACGTGCGAACCCATCTTTAAGTTGCTGAAAAAGGATGCTGCTATCAAGTGGACAGACGATTTCCAAAAAGCTTTTGATAGGATCAAAGATTATCTGTCAAATCCCCCTGTACTGGTCCTACCTAAACCTGGTAGGCATTTGTTTTTGTATCTATTGGTGATGGATAATTCCTTTGGATGCATTCTGGGGCAACATGATGCAATAGGCAAAGAGGAACATGCAATCTATTATTTGAGCAAGAAGTTCACCAATTATGAGGTTAAGTACACCCTTTTAGAAAGGACGTGTTGTGCCTTGACTTGGGTTGCTCAGAAGCTGATGCATTATCTCCTAGCCTACACCACTTGCCTCATATCCAGAATGGATCCTTTGAAGTACATCTTTCAAAAGCCAATGCCCACTGGCAGGCTTGCAACATGGCAGATTGTGCTCACAGAGTTCGACATTGTCTATATCACTCGCACTGCAATGAAAGCACAGGCTTTGGCAGATCATTTAGCAGAGAACCTAGTTGATGATGATTATAAGCCACTGAGCACATACTTCCCAGATGAAGAGGTCAACTCAATAGAGGAAGTAGTTCTGATGATAGCCATGTATGGAAAATATATTTTGATGCGGCTGTCAATATCAAAGGAGTTGGGATAGGGGAAATCCTCATCTCACCTATCGGACAACATTACCCTGCAACGGCCTGACTTCGTTTCTTCTATACCAATAATACGGCAGAATATGAAGCTTGTATCATAGGTCTGAAAATGGCCCTCGATCTGGATGTGCATGAACTATTGGTTATGGGAGATTCTAATTTTCTTATTCGGCAAGCCCAAGGCGAATGGGAGACTCGAGACATCAAGCTTATTCCATACAGACAATGTGTGCAAGACCTGAGCAAAAGATTCAGGTCTATCGAGTTTAGGTACATTCCCAGGTTTCACAACGAGCTAGCCGACACCTTGTCTACCTTAGCCTCAATACTCCCTTATCCAGGTAACATGCATATTGATCTATTAGAAATCCAAGTTCGGAATCAACACGGTTACTTCAATGCTATTAAGACAGAACTAGATGGTGAACCATGGTATCATTACATAAAACGATTCCTGAAAACAAGGGGAAGGCAGATCAAAAAAGAACTATAAGGCGGCTCGCCGGCGGTTTCTTCGTGAACGGGGAAATTTTATACAAAAGGACCCCAGATTTGAAATTGTTGATATGCATAGATGCCACAGAAGCTGAGCGGATCATGAGTGAAATGCATTCAGGGGTATGTGGACCTCACATGAATGGATATGTTTTGGCGAAGAAGATTCTGCAGGCAGGGTATTATTGGCTTACTATGGAGCGAGATTGCTTCAGTTTGTTTGCAAGTGTCACCAATGCTAGATTCATGGTGACCTGATTCACTCTCCACCTTCGAAGTTGCATCCCATGTCCCCTCCTTGGCCCTTCGTTGCTTGGGAATGGATGTTGTTGGGACAATCGAGTCAAAGGCTTCAAATGCACATAGATTCATTTTGGTTGCAATTGATTACTTCACCAAGTGGGTGGAGTCCATCACTTTCAAAGTAGTCACCAAGAAAGCAGTGGTAGACTTTGCTCATTCCAACATCATATGCCATTTTAGTATTCCAAAGACCATTATTACTGACAATGCAACCAATCTAAATAGTAATTGATGAAGGAGGTATGCGAGCAATTTAAAATTATGCATCGCCATTCTACCCCTTACCGTCCAAAAGCCAATAGAGCCGTTGAAGCGGAGAACAAGAACATCAAGAAGATTCTTAGGAAGATGATCCAAGGTTCCAGACAATGGCATGCAAAGTTTCCTTTTGCTCTTTTGGGATACTGCACGACTGCTCGAACATCTATTGGCACAACTCCTTATCTGTTGGTATATGGAACGGAAGGTGTAATACCTGCTGAAGTCGAAATTCCCTCTCTTCGGATCATTGCAGAGTCGGAGATTAAGATACCGAATGGGTAAAGACCCAATTAGAACAACTAATGTTGATTGATGAAAAACAGCTACCAGCAGTGTGCTTTGGCCAGTTATACCAGCAAAGAATGGCACACGCTTAAACAAGAAAGTGCGTCCAAGGCACTTCGAGGTAGGCCAACTCATTCTGAAACGCATTCTTCCACACCACGTAGAAGCTAAAGGAAAGTGCCCCAAACTGGAAAGGACCCTACATCATCAAGAAAGTGTTACCAAAAAGGACCTTACACTTGGTAGACAAAGAAGGGCGGGTTCCAGACATGACTATTAACGCAGATTCAGTCAAAAGATATTATGTCTGATATATGCCCACTGTGGAACTTTCACGTACGATTCTCTCAAATCAAGATGACGAAGGTTATCATTGCTCGCTATTCCAAATAAGTTTCACCTTTTTGAGATGTATTTGTCTTCTTTGTTTTCCACTTTTTGGAACCTGTGTATTTTTAAAAGCAAAAAGAAAAGAGAAGAAAAAAAAAGTCAAACAATAATTCTTCTGAGTCATTGAACTACGTCCGACCTGATTCCGAAAGGATACATAGGAAGGCCTTTACCTGAGTTAGGTCTCATCAGAACAAAAATCTATATTCCCAATACTCCAAAACTGGGGCAGAAGTTTGTTTTATTTTATGGTTTTTTCTGTATAAAACGGTTCCAAAAGTTGTAATTCAGTTCAAGGTTCTTTTCGCCTTCTCCCTGTTAAGAACTTCTGATCGATCTTTGAAAATATTTGAAGTGCCCATGCCAGGGTCACTGAGAGAGTCTTATTGGTGAAAATCCAAATGGGCACCATAAGGCGACGGTGAGTAAGAAATGAGAGAGGTCAGTTAGCGAAAACCCGTAAAGGGCGCTACTAGCCGAATGAGGATCTTCGATACCCCAGCATGAGTACAACCAATACAATTTCAAGATGAATATTTGCAACGAATTTTGAGAATTAGACAGTTCAGACGGATCATGCGTTTAGTCCAAAACACATGTCATGATTCATTGATGTGGGCACATACTTCCAGATAAGTCTCCCTATTCCTTTTAACGAAAAGGACACGTTTTGTTTAAGCACAGTTCTTTATCACCTTCAATTATTCATCTATTTTTACTCATAATTTTCTTTGAGTCCCTTTCAATCTAATCTTACATCAAAAGCGAAGCAAAGAATTAGCTGCAAAACTGGCTACAGTTTTCCCGTATTATCGAGCACAATTTGGGGCATATATGGCATTGACAAAGGCACAAATCCATCTGTGATCTTATTTGAAGGCGAACAAAGTGTCTCAGACCTGCTTCATGAGAAAAGTTGATAAGTACTACAGACACAAACTAGTACTGGGTGCAAGACAACTAAGTTTAATTTTAAAGGAAAAAATTGCCTTGCCTTAGGGACAAGGATTAGGGGTACCATGGACATCCGAGTATGAAACTGTCAGGGACAACGTTGGAAAACGAGGTCTCCAGAATGCAATACAGAGTATCCGAGCACCTCGATACCACACTGATAGAATCATCTCTTCAACAGCGGAGTTGCCGTGAATTCAAACTACAACAGGGCATCAAGGCCACAAACCAACCACCACTTTGAAAACTCACAAATTTTTATTTGTTTTGAAGCAGGAACAAAGAAGTTCAGAATGGTGATTCTCAAAGGACGAATGACACCAAACCTAAGCTCCTTAAAATCTCCATTTTCTTTTATTTTTAGCATGCATCACTATTGCTTACATCTCACCATTTTCGTAGCTAAACTCAGGTAGAACTCTTTCGCCTAGGGGGATCCAACTCATAGTTCTGGGTAGAAGTACTCTTCGCTCAAGTTTTTTTACGTAGCTTAACCCAGGTAGAACCTTTTCGCCTAGAGGATCTAGCTCATATTTCCAGGTAGAACCACTCTTCGCTCAGGCTATTTTACGTAGCTCAACTCAGGTAAAACCTTTTCGCCTAGGGGGATCCAGCTTATAGATCCGTGTAGAAGTACTTTTCACTCAGGTTGTGTTACGTAGATTAACTTAGGTAGATACTTTTCACCTAGATGGATTCAACACTTTATCAGTAATACAGGGTACCAACCCCTGGTTACATTCCTTCTTAGTAATACAGGGTGCCAACCTTACAAACCTTTTAGTAATACAGGGTACCAACCCCTGGTTACATTCCTCTTCGGTAATACAATGTACTAACCCTTGGTTACATTCCTTCTCAGTAATAAAGGGTACCAAACCCTGGTTACAAACCATTTAGTAATATAGGGTACCCACCCCTGGTTACATTCCTCTTCAGTAATATAGGGTGCCAACCCCTGGTTATTGTCACGACTCAAAATTCATTAAAGGTCGTGATGGCACCGGACACCACTGTCAGGCAAGCCAACACTAAATAGTTAATTAAATTCTCATTTTAATATTTTTGAAATCATTTCTTTTCCTTACATTTAGAAATAAATAATGAACTTCACCGAGTAAATAATAATGTCTTTAATCACTTTTCAATACTAACTAATCCCATATACATCCTAGAACCCGGTGTCACAAGTGCATGGGCAATTTTTAGAAAATAAAATGTAATACAATAACCGTCCGAAATACAATTGGACAGTAGAGAAAATACAATACATTACTCTGAAGGAGACTTTGCTGGCTGCGGTCGTCTCGAGAGATGCAGCTCGCCTAAGTCTCCGTATCAACCATGTCGTTGCGCCAAACTAGGCCACTAGACATACATGTGCCTGTGCAACAAAATGTACAACAAGTGTAGTATGAGTACAAAAATAACGTGTACCCAGTAAGTATCCCGCCTAACCTCGAAGAGGTAGTGACGAGAGGTCGACTTGACACTTACTAGGGCCAAAATAATATGTTTTAAATATAATGCTAAGCAAGAATGGCAAATTATGAATAAGTAGTAAAGGCAGGAACATCAAATCTCCCTAAAGATATCTTTATGTGTCAAATTACCTACCGTACAGGTTTCTAATTCATTTTCCAGGGAAACTAACAGTTAAACAACCACAGAAACACCAAACAATTAGCAAGTACATAACATGCCGCGAACGTACGGCCGATCCAACGAAATAATAAATATGCACTGCCGAAGGGTCGAACGACACAAACCATAGATGCATCTATTATCCCCGCTCGCGAATCGTACATGCGACGCGGTCAAAATAAATAATAGAGTTACCTCGCTCGCGAATTATACATGCGAATCAGGTACTCATATATACACACATTCAGCAGAAATTTAGGGGTTTATTTGGGGATATTCTTCCAACGGAAAACTAATAAACTAAATAATGATAGGTGACCTTCTTAGATATCCATTTAAATAATTCGATGATGCCAAGAAATTCTAAATTTATCATTAAGATTACAAGATACGGTACGTAGAGCATGCTTGTGGATCCTAAACTCCCCCGACATAAACATAATAGTAGCTACGAACGGACTCTCGTCACTTTGTGCATGCGTAGCCCCCCACAAATAGTAGCATAAAATTTTTATTTCACCTAAGGGGACAATTTCCTCTTACAAGGTTAGAAAGGAGACTTACCTCGTTTCAAGCCTACTTCCCGGGTCAAGAATGCGCGCGAATCTCCAAATTCGTCGCCCAAGAACTTGAAACTATCCAAACATTATATAAATAAATCAATCTATGTTCGAAAGTCCACAATTCTCCTATTTAAATGGTTACCCCAACCTATTTTGCAAAATCCTAAAATATACCCCCGAACCCACATGCTCGGATTCCGGTAATTTTCAAGGGAAATAGTCACCCATAACCTAAGGATCAATATTATATGGTTTTTGCATATTTCATAACAAGTTTATTGATTAAATATTATTTTTACCAAAACCCTAGGTTTTACTCTAAACCCATGACTTCTACTAATTTTTGTTTGTTAATCTAACCCAAACTCAAGTGCTAAACTCACTTTTAAGTAAAAATTACTTACCTCACCCTTGCTAAGTCGAATCTCCCCTTTGAAGGCTCCCCAAGTCGTCCAAGATGAAAGAAAATGGCTTAAAAATGTCTAAGTCCCACATTTAAAACAACCTCACTGCCTCCAGGACTTTCGCACCTGCGGCTCGAAGACCGCACCTGCGGTCTCGCATCTGCGAGCCAATGCTCGCACCTGCGGAAAAGGAGAAGAAGGGAAGGCATCGTAACTGCGGAACGGAGCCCGCACCTGCGGAAATTGGGCAGCCCCTCTAAGGCCGCACCTGCGGCTGATCCTTCCAGGTGCGGTCGCATCAGATCTGGTGCACCAACAACTCTTTTGGAGCTTGGTTTTCCTCGCGCGATGTCCAAATGGCATCCGGGCCCATCCGAGGCCCTGTCCAAATATACCAACAAGTTCTAAATCATAATACAGACTCGCTTGAGCCTTCGGAACGTCCGAAAAAATACTAAATCCAAGAATCACACCCCAAAACCAACTAAATCCAACTTAAGAACTTTAAGTTCTTGAATTCGCTTTCAACACGCCAAAACATACCTATACTTCTCGGAATGACACCAAATTTTGTGAGCAATTCATAAATGACATGACAGAACTATTCCCGGTTTCGGAATTCCTTTCGGACCTCGATAACACAAAACACGTTCCAAACCTCAAATTTTTGAACTTAAGGAATCATATTTCACTATTTGGCGCCGAAACACTCCCAATTCATCTGAAACCCGTTCCGAACATATGCCCAAGTTTGAAATCATCATGCAATCCTACTGGAGCATTCAAATCTCAATTTCGAGGTCGTTTGCTCAAAAATCACACTTTAGTCAATTCTTCCAACTTAAAGCTCCCGAAATGAGAATTTTCTTTCTAAATCAACTCTGAACTTCCCGAAATTCAATTTCAACCACGCATGCAAGTCATAATACCTGAAGTGAAGCTACCCAGGGCCTCAAACTGCTGAACGATGTGCTAGAGTTCAAAATGATCGGTCGGGTCATTACATTCATCTTCAGTAATACATGGTACCAACCCCTGGTTACACTTTTTTCTAATAATACAGGGTGCCAAAACCTGGTTACATTTCCTTCCAGTAATACAGGTTTCCAACCCCTGATTATACTCCTCTTCAGTGATACAAGGTAGCAACCCCTGGTTACGTTTTCTTCCTAGTAATATAGGGTACCAACCCCTGGTTACATCTCCTCCAGTAATACAAGGTTCCAACCCCTGGTTACATTTCCTTCCAGTAATACAGGGTACCAAAACTTGGTTACATTCCCTTTCAGTAATACAGGGTACCAAACCCCTGATTATATATTCTCTGGGTAACATAGGGTACACAATCCCTCGTTACAAAATTTTATCTCTTTTAGCTAGTTTATACTACTGTTTCTGTCTGCCTTTCAATAAATTAGATAACTTATATCTTTCTCTGATAACTCACAAAATTTTCCTAGTCCAAACTGGGGCATAAAATTTTTGTTCGTTTTGTTCGTCTTTGATGGCTTTGCAGGCCCCGCCGTAGAGCACAGTTGGTGACGATCGAAGCTTGCAGTTTCAGTTATCATCAGAAGGACGATCACAGGATAGTTGTATTTAGCTTTGACAATGTGTCAGCAACCCAACTTCTTAAGATTCATCTTCTGAATTTTCAATCAGGAAAGCGAGTGGCTGAGATTAAGTCATAATCTTTTCTTCAAAGTGCATCAAGATCCAATCTAAGGTTGACACAAGCGATCAAGTCAAGAATCAAGATTTGAATCCAGAAGGCACATAAATAGGAATTTTGTAACTCTTAGTTTGAAGACATATGTAGTTCTCTTCTCCTTTTCTTTGATGTAAGAAGCAGGTAACAATAACAATAGCAAGTAACAGTACCAACAACAGCAGCAGCAACAGTCTTAACTCCAGTGTCTGGTAGTCCCAGCTACCAAAATTTTCCAGAACTACACCTGGCCAGATTCCTTTATAGCCAAGTATATGTAGGCAACATCGAAAGCAAGGCTCAGTCACCTTTTAAAAAAAAATGCTTTCATTGTAGTGATGTGTGAGAAAAAATTAGTCATGACATTCACTTTTCTTTGGACGAAAACTCTTCATGTTCTTGAGCAAAGAGGGGCAGCTGTGAATACCTAATTTTTGCATGCTTTTAATTCTCCTATAAATACTAGTATTTGGATGATTTTTAGTTGTTTGTGCATTTTTTATTTGCATTCTTAATTAAAAATACCAAAAAAGTTTTTACCTTTTATTTGTATATTTTAGTTTTGCATCTTTAACTTATATTTACTAAACATATTTTCTTTCTACTTGTACATTTTTTTTAGGATTAAATAATATCCTAGTATAATTAGGGGTTTGAGAGATTAGATTAATGCCTATTTCAAATAGTTATGCATAAATCAGACCTAATTTTCGAGCCTAATTCGGTCATACCCGGTCCATTAGGTGTCTGGCCAAGAAAGAGCTCAAAACGACGTAGTTTTTCCTTGAAACTACGTCGTTTCACTTAAGTGAAACCAAGGCTAATTTCTCTTATTACTCTCCCCCTTTCTTCTTCTTTTCTCTTCTCTTTTCTCCTCTTTGACCACTGCCGCCGCCGGAAATCACCCACCGGTGACGACCGTCGTCCAAACCACCCTAAAAGTTTACCATCGTTTCCTCTCAACCTCCTCTCCATGAATCCAAGCCTCATATCCTCCAAAACTCTACGAATCTCCATAAATCTAAAAATATCCGAAACCCTAGCCCGCCTTTCTTTTTGAAATTCTCCGCAAACAACAACACCCCACCTGTGATACTTATGTATTGGTAGAAAAGAGTTTCACACGTAAGCCAACTCTTGACAACTCAGTCAGTTATGTGGACACAGGAGAACGCGACAACTGGATGTGATTCTTTGAAGAGGTACAGAACAAAGAGGCACGATTCAATAAACCCTCGAGCTCATCATCCACGGGAAACTTAACCTGATTAAAACAGGGAAGAGACACGGTCAAAATGAATCTGGACAAAGTTACGGGCAAATTCAAGAACCCTCAATTGATTACTCGTATGTTATGTAACCTTACCCTAATTACCGTTATCCTTTGTAACACCCCATTAATGTTATAATTAGTCATTAATGGGCAATCATAGCAACAATTGTACGTTATATCAAGGAATCTCCTATATAAGGGAGGGGAATACATCTTGTAAAGGTATTTGATTCTCAAATACAATCTACTTTGCTTTTCTATATTTCTGCAGTATTGTCTATTACTCGTTTTTCTCTATTTCTTTGATTATTAGTAACCTGTGTTCATCCTAGAAATAGCTTTAGTCAAAGGATCTAATTCTTTGGTTAAACAAATTGGTTCCATTACCGGGAATCTGATAATCTTTGTTTGCTTTCCAAGCGATATCCTCTGAACTATGTCGAACTCCAACGACAACAACCAGCAAAGGAATGGAACCCCAGTTCCATCACTTTCAAGAACCCCACGTGGTTCAAGGGAACAATCCCAGAAAAATCCAATAACAACAATTATAATAATGATCAAACGGTGGAACAAGATCGAGTAAAGCAAATGATTGCAGAGTATGTGAGCCATGCTTTGCAAGAATTTGCGAGGGGATTACCGACAGCGTTACCTGCACCACCAACACCACCACCCAATAATACCATCACCATGGAAAATCCTCA
>ML430709.1:0-32158 GCA_005239525.1 Nicotiana knightiana | reverse complement strand
CAACCTAAACGATAAAAGCTCAGAAGCCACGAGATGACTTAAGGAAAGTCTAAGAGAATTCCCCGCTACAACATGGAACGATGTATATAACAGGTATAGTACTAAACTCAGAATAGAGGAAGATATAATTGCTCGTTCAAGAGATGAAGATCATTCCAGATCTAGACGTCCTGAATAAGACAGAAGATCAACTAAAAATAGGTACGACCCTTACTTAGGACCCTCAGGACGTGATATTCCTCCCAGGTTCGTAAACACTAGGTTAGACTATAGACCACCAGGAAGAGACGTAGTCTCATCCTCATCTAGATCTAGAAAAGATCAAGATGAACGACCTAGAGGTAATACCCGAATTAGGGATCATACCTTTAGTGTAAGTACTACTGAACTTGTCTCAATATTGAGGAACATGGGAGACAATGTTAAGTGGCACAAAGAGATGCGATCAAATCCAAATAGAAGGAACCCAGATCACTGGTGTGAATTCTATAACGATCATGGGCACAAGACTGCGGATTGCAGCTTTTTACAAGGTGAAGTAGAAAATTTATTGAAACAGGGCATTTAGTAGAATTGTTTAGTGATAAAGAGGCAGGAACAGGCAGGAGCCCCCAAAGCCTCTTTCTCCAAAATGAACCATCAAGGTGATACACGAAGGTGAAGAAGTAAACGGAGTGGTTTGCAAAACGACCACAAAGTGTACAATTACACATGGAAAACGGGTTCGTGAAAATCTGGAAGCGGAGGATATAACCTTCAATGATGCAGATATCGGCGGATTAATGCTTCCTCACAACGATGCTCTGGTAATATCTTTAGTTATTCATGAGACTAACGTAAAAAGAGTGTTGATTGATCCAGGCAATTCAGTCAATATCATTTTGCTAAGAGTCGTGGAAGAAATGCTATTGGGGAATCAAGTAATCCCAAGGGCACGAGCCATATCAGGGTTTGATAACTCTACGATTATAACAAAAGGAGAAATCGAGCTTAGCACTTATGCTGAGTGATCAAAAGTACCAGGTTCCAAGTCATCGATACTGACACGACTTATAACGTAATCGTGGGAAGGCCATGGATCTCGACATGAAAACAATACCCTCCACCTTGCATCAGGTAACTAAATTCCCCTCTAAATGGGGGATTCAGCAAATTAGAGGCGACCATCAAACCGCAAGAAATATAAACTTCGTGGTACACTACAACAAGAAAATAGAGGTGGAAGAATCACGAGATAAGGGAATCTCCCAAGCGGGTAACACCGCCCAAACAGGAATGGAAGAAATTACTACCCAAATAGGTACGGAAGGTATTATTGCTGAAACAAGTACGAAGGAAAATACTTACGAGAAGGTAAATCAAAGTTACCAAGGAAGGTGCATTAGACCATACAAATGCAGATTCCAGACCGACGTCATTCATGAACCGGAGGAAGACGAGCACATTAAAACAACTACGAAAGAGCTCGAAGCTGTTCCATTGTCTGAACAAAAGCCTGAACAGAAAGTTGATATAGGCATGAGGTTGGACCCCGGTCGAAGAGGTAAGTTAATTGATTATTTAAAGGCTAACGCAGACTGCTTTGTGTGGTCCCACTCAGATATGACAGCCATCCCACTAGAAGTGATGACTCATAAACTAAATGAAGATCTATCCTTCGTACCGGTTAAGCAGAAGAAAAGAAATCAAGGACCATTCAGAACTAAGTGATCAACGAAGAGGTACAGAAACTCATAAAGATTGGTTTGATACGAGAGGTAACGTACCCTAACTGGCTAGCAAACACCGTGGTAGTACCTAAAAAGAATGGAAAATGGAGAGTATCGTAGATTATACTGACTTAAATAAAGCATTCCCCAAAGATTCATTCTCATTGCCACATATAGATCAAATGATTGATGCCACAACAGGTCATGAATTATTAAGCTTTTTAGATGCATATTCTAGTTATAATCAGATTAAAATGGATCCCTCAGATGAGGAAAAAACTTCCTTCATTACAAACAGGGGACTTACTGTTATAGAGTTATGCCTTTTGGCTTGAAAAATATTGGAGCCACCTATCAAAGGTTAGTGACTAAAATGTTCCAAGAACATCTTGGAAAGACGATGGAAGTCTATATTGATGATATGTTGGTAAAATCAACACAAGCAGAAGACCATTTCCAGCATCTCTCTACTACTTTTGATATTTTACGCAGGTATAATATGAAGCTAAATCCAAAAAAATGCGCTTTTGGAGTGCAATCAGGTAAAATTTTGGGTTTCCTTGTATCGAACAGAGGAATAGAGGTAAATACCACTCAAATTAAAGCNCGACCATCAAACCGCAAGAAATATAAACTTCGTGGTACACTACAACAAGAAAATAGAGGTGGAAGAATCACGAGATAAGGGAATCTCCCAAGCGGGTAACACCGCCCAAACAGGAATGGAAGAAATTACTACCCAAATAGGTACGGAAGGTATTATTGCTGAAACAAGTACGAAGGAAAATACTTACGAGAAGGTAAATCAAAGTTACCAAGGAAGGTGCATTAGACCATACAAATGCAGATTCCAGACCGACGTCATTCATGAACCGGAGGAAGACGAGCACATTAAAACAACTACGAAAGAGCTCGAAGCTGTTCCATTGTCTGAACAAAAGCCTGAACAGAAAGTTGATATAGGCATGAGGTTGGACCCCGGTCGAAGAGGTAAGTTAATTGATTATTTAAAGGCTAACGCAGACTGCTTTGTGTGGTCCCACTCAGATATGACAGCCATCCCACTAGAAGTGATGACTCATAAACTAAATGAAGATCTATCCTTCGTACCGGTTAAGCAGAAGAAAAGAAATCAAGGACCATTCAGAACTAAGTGATCAACGAAGAGGTACAGAAACTCATAAAGATTGGTTTGATACGAGAGGTAACGTACCCTAACTGGCTAGCAAACACCGTGGTAGTACCTAAAAAGAATGGAAAATGGAGAGTATCGTAGATTATACTGACTTAAATAAAGCATTCCCCAAAGATTCATTCTCATTGCCACATATAGATCAAATGATTGATGCCACAACAGGTCATGAATTATTAAGCTTTTTAGATGCATATTCTAGTTATAATCAGATTAAAATGGATCCCTCAGATGAGGAAAAAACTTCCTTCATTACAAACAGGGGACTTACTGTTATAGAGTTATGCCTTTTGGCTTGAAAAATATTGGAGCCACCTATCAAAGGTTAGTGACTAAAATGTTCCAAGAACATCTTGGAAAGACGATGNAGCTTCTTAGATGCATATTCTGGTTATAATCAGATTAAAATGGATCCCTCAGATGAGGAAAAAACTTCCTTCATTACAAACAGGGGACTTACTGTTATAGAGTTATGCCTTTTGGCTTGAAAAATATTGGAGCCACCTATCAAAGGTTAGTGACTAAAATGTTCCAAGAACATCTTGGAAAGACGATGGAAGTCTATATTGATGATATGTTGGTAAAATCAACACAAGCAGAAGACCATTTCCAGCATCTCTCTACTACTTTTGATATTTTACGCAGGTATAATATGAAGCTAAATCCAAAAAAATGCGCTTTTGGAGTGCAATCAGGTAAAATTTTGGGTTTCCTTGTATCGAACAGAGGAATAGAGGTAAATACCACTCAAATTAAAGCTATAGAAGATATACCTGATATTTTAACAAATAAAAAGGAAGTTCAAAGACTAACAGGGAGAATAGCAGCTTTGGGAAGATTTATTTCTAAGTCTTCCGAAAAAAGTTTTAAATTCTTCTCAGTTCTCAAAAAGCAGAATCAGTTCGAATGGACTGAAGAATGTCAGCAAGCCCTCAAGAATCTGAAGATTTATCTATCGAAACCACCGCTGCTTTCAAAGCCAAAAGAAGGGGAAAGATTGTACATCTACCTGGCTGTTTCAGAAATTGCTGTAAGTGCAGTACTGGTAAGAGAAGAAAAAGGTAAGCAATCACCTATGTATTATGTAACTAAGACTTTGCTAGATGCTGAGACTAGATATCCACATCTGGAAAACTTAGCCTTAGCTTTAATAATGGCATCTAGAAAATTACGACCATATTTTCAATGTCACCCAATCACCATTGTGACATTATATCCTNCATGAAATAATCTATCAGCCTAGGACTGCAATTAAGTCTCAAATACTAGCTGATTTTGTTGCTGACTTTAGTAATAACATTATCCCTGAAGTAGAAAAGGAGTTAAAACTTTTTAACGGTGCTAATCTGGGCCTATGGACCCTATTCACCGATGGTTCCTCAAATATAAAAGGTGTCGGCTTAGGCATAGTCTTAATATCACCCACGGGTGAAAAGACACGGCAAGATATCAATTGTTATCCTATAACTAATAATGAAGCAGAGTACGAAGCTGTTATTGCAGGGCTTGAACTCGCACGGGAGCTCTCAATCAAGCAAATCGTGATCAACAGCGACTCCCAACTGGTAGTAAATCAGATACAGGGGACTTAAATCGCTCGAGAGACTCGAATACAACAGTATCTTGAAAAAGCACGAGATCTCGTGAGACAATTCAAAACATGGAAAGTAATGCAAATACCTAGAGAGGAAAATGCAGAAGCAGATGCATTAGCTAACCTCGCAGCAGTCACGGAAGTAACAAACAAACACAATGCAATTGTCGTCCAACTATTCCACTCAATGATCGACCAGAACAGGAATGAGGTAACTTTCAACAACTTAACCTGGGACTGGAGAAACGAAATTCTGCCTTATTCGTAACTCGCTTTATCGCAAGATGTTCGGAGGACTCCTAGCTAAATGCCTTGGACCTAACCAAATGGAATTTGTGATGAAAGAAGTCCACGAAGGACACTATGGAAATCACTTAGGGGCGAGGTCATTAGTGAAAACCCTAATCAGAGCTGGATACTATTGGCCTAAGATGGAAGAAGAAGCCGAGAACTTCGTATCCAAATGTGACAGGTGCCAAAGGTTTGCCAATAACATGCATCGACCAGCGGAATTATTGCATCCAATAATATCCCCATGGCCTTTCATGAAATGGGGTATGGACATAGTGGGACCTCTTCCCACAACTAAAGGACATGTACGGTTTTTGCTCATGCTAACAGACTATTTTACAAAATGGGTAGAGGCAGAAGTGTTCAAACAAGTGCGAGAAAAGAAAGTTAAAATCTTCTTATGGTGAAACATAACATGCCGCTTTGGAATACCAAAGGAGACCGTGTGCGATAATGGCCCACAATTCATAGGCTCGCAAATCACAGAATTCTTCGAAAGCTGGAAAATCAAACGGATCACTTCAACGCCATACCACCCCGTGGCTAATGGTCAAGCTGAGTCAACGAATAAGGTCATCATCAACAACCTAAAGAAGATGCTGCATAAAGCCAAAGGAAACTTGCTTGATGAGTTACCAGCGGTACTATGGGCATACAAAACAACTTCAAAAACAGCCACGGGAGAAACCCCGTTCGCAATTGTCTATGGCTCTGAAGCCTTAATACATGTGGAGATTGGAGAACCAAGCATGAGGTTCTCAAAAACCATGGAGGAAGCAAACGACGATGAATTGAGGACCAATATGGACCTGCTCGAACCACAGAGAGAAGCAGCACTGATACGGATGGAAACTCAAAAACAAATCATAGAGCGTTATTACAACCGTAAAGCCATCTCAGGTACTTCAAGATTGGGTACTTCGTCCTCAAAAAAGTCTTTCAATCAACAAAAAAGTAGGCGCAGGAAAGCTAAATCCAAACTAGGAAGGACCCTACAAAATCCGAGGCATAGCTGGGAAGGGCGCCTATGAGTTGGAAGCTATGGACGACAGAGTTCTACCAACAAGCTGGAACGCCATCCACCTATATGACTTCTAAGGAAAAGAAATACCCCCGGTCAGGTATCACACGTCGATTTTATTTTGAACATTTAAAAATTTTACTAACTTTTTTAGATGATAGGCATAAAGCTAACACATCACCAGATGATGATATTTGACCTGCGAAGATGCGAGGAAATAACACAATTGTCGGTCTAGGGTTAAACTTTCTGATGGACGTTTTAAAGGGTTAAGCAGTCATCATCTAAAAAAACTATATGCCTTCGAGTCCGGAATATTTTTCCTTTTTAGGAAAAGGACAACAGGGAAGGAATAATCAAGTGCTCGAGATCGCATTCTTCAAAGCTCAAACACTTAGGGGACTATACAGTATGGAAGGCTAAGACGAAGCAAAGAAGACTATCAGAAAGTCAAAAGCTCGAAGCCTGAAGACCCATCTACCCAACGAGACAAGTGATACGAGCAGAGTCGAAAGAGATCAAAAAGAGTCATCCAAATACAAAGCCTAATGCAAAAATGCAAAAAACCTTCGAACATGTTCAGGTTGAAAGGAAAAATATTAGTCACGAGGAAGAAATGTACATCTTTATACTTATTCAGAACTCTTGTAACAAAAACAGTTAGGGGTAAAAGATCATCATTAGTGTGCTCATTCAAAAACTGTTATGATTAAAAACAGTTACGAAAACTTGGTACTCATATAGAAAACTGTTATCAAATAAAACGGTTACGACTAAGAATGTATTTCCCCCGTACTTATTAGAAAATTGTTTCCAACAAAAACAGTTGCGGGTAGAAACCCCAATCTTTATAAAAACTGTTACTAGTGAAAAACAGTTGTTCCCTTGTATTAATATCAAAAAGCTGTTACCTATGAAAAAAAGTTATGAATTAAAAGTGTATATCAAATATGTTAAACAAAAACAGTTACAACATGAGTTTTAGACGATAATCAAATACATGTAAAATGTCGTGGAAGTTCAAACAAAAAAAAACTTTCCTTGGAAACATTCTTAAACATGTGTAAAATTCCTATCACTCTATTGAATTATCATGAAGTTGAGACGTCTTCTTCATGACAATCATAAAGGGCCCTCTTTCATAAATGAAGCCTACTACAAAAAGGCTCACAAACACCGTACCTACTATGAAAAGGTACGAGTGATTACAACATCCTCATGCAAAAATTCAGAGGTAAAACAAAAACCTCAAAAATAAAGCATGCAAAAGACTTAAAGAGTAAAACGCAAACTCAACGAAAGTCATACTAGCATTAATATATTAAAACGACTAAGTAAAAACTAATTATTAACTTATACTTAGCCGTATAGAATTTTTAAACATTGAGGTTCCCCTAAGTTGTCATTTGGGGACTTTAAAGAGATCCAAATTTACCCCCGATAGGACTGGGGGTAACCACCAATTGAGACAAAGATAAAAAAAAAAGGGGGTGAACCAACTAAACTTCTTCAGGAGGGGGGTTGACTTCACTGGCAGAAAGAGCGGGAGCAACTAGGGATGAAGAGGCACGAGCAGCTGGAGTCTCACCATCAGGTGAAGAGAGGTTATGACCTTGTTGAGCCTTCTCCATGGCTTCCTTAGTTTTAGCTATTTCAGCACTAAGGTCGAAACCCTCTTGACTCATTTCCGTCAATGTGTCAAGGTTAGAATTCATATACGCCCAACTCACATCAACAACAGCCATCTCTTCAAGATCTTCATAATCCCTTTCCCATACTTGAAGCTCAGCTCTCAATCTGTCCTTCTCCGCTTCAGCAGCTTCATGGGCGGCCCTTAACGGTACAATCGACTCCTCCAGAGTTTGAACTTTATCTAAAGCCTTACGAAGTTCCTCTTGAGTACGAGTGAGTGATTGCACGAGCTCGCGTGAGTATTCCTCCTTCTGCCCCAACAAGTTTTTCAAGTCTCTAAGATCCTCTAAGGCGCGGGACAACTGCTCAGCAAATGAGGACTCCAGAACACTCTTGTCTTTATCAGCCTGACTGGAAGAAGCCTTCTCTACTGCCAGTTCTGCCACCATGAGCCTCATTTTCCACTTCAAGGTAATCTTTTCCTCTTCTAAGGCATTCATTTCAATCCTTAGGCTATCATACTATGCTTTCCAGTTATCAGCATCGACCTACAACTCTTTTGTCTCCTGATCCGTATTTGATATCCTATTCATAAGTTCCATGCCTATAAGATTCATCTACAAGAAATAAACCAATCAGATATGATAAATTTTATATACGAAAATGAAAGAGGATAACCTGCATCATACCTTCAAAGAGGTATGCACAAATTCATTGGCCCATGTAAGAGCACTATGGCTGGCTAGCTTGGCTTTCTCAGTGGGACCTATCAAAGGCTTGAGCCACACTTCGGGCTCACCCGTTTTCTTGAAAAGATTCCCCTCAGTTGGAACCTCTATTACCACCTGCCACATCTCTCTGCTGGAATACCCTACTTCCCTAGCAGAAGGCATGGAAGCAGGCAGAGATGAAGCAGCAACATGCACGGAGGGTTGAGTAGCTGGAGAAGCCACGGGCAAAGCAGCAGCACGGGGGGTTGAAGAGTTGAGGAAGCCATGGGAAAAGTAACAACAGAAGCCGTAATAGTCAAAAGAGCAGATGATACAGCTTCTCTTAAAGAAGCAGGAAAGACAACAGCCAAAGGGACATCGTTAGGAGCAAGGTCAAAACCTTCATGGAACAGGTAATCTACAGACTTATGAATGGGGGAATGTGAAACATCTTCAAAGGTAGAGGGTTCAAACATAGACACGGAAGGCAAGGTCACAGTTGTAAACTCATCATATGAAACCACCCGCCTTCTCCGTAGCCTGTGTACTAAAGCACTCTCTTCTTCTTCTTCTTCTTCTTCTTCTTCTTCTATGGAACGAGACTCACCAATATTCCTCTTCGAGGAAGACGAACCAACAATAATCTCTTGGTCCTAAGCCAAAGACATCTTCGGGATAGATGAAGTAGACACCCCACGAGCAGAGAACCCTATCAAAAGGGAAAAAGTTAAGCGACAAATAAAGAAGAGACTCGAGTAAGGAAAGAATCAAGAACAAAAGCTTCACTTACCGTGGGTCTTTACATGCCAGCCATACCTCCCAGCGAGGTACTCCCAAGATCTCTCTTCTAAAGGAGCAACAGACAACAATTTTTCTACCCAATCACGGATACCGGAGACATTCTCAACAGTATCCATGATTGCTGAGAGAAGAAGAAACATATATGGTGTGAGTAAAACATCTCAAGTCAGAACGAGGAAAAGTAAATAGATGTGAGCTAAAGCATACTAACGTGCACGATTCCACTTCTCAGGGAAGGGAAGATTTTCTTCACCCACTAAACCAACAGTGGGTACAACAACATATCGGAGGTAGCAACCCCTATCCTTATCATTTCCAGGGGTTACCAGCACTCTTTTTCTCCTAGCAGTCAGAGTAAAAACCCCTTCATGAATCAAGGTAGGAGAGTAGAGATGAATAAGATGGTTGAAAGTAAACGGAACTGAGGCTAAAGAAGCTAAACTCTAGGAGAGTAGAGATGAATAAGATGGTTGAAAGTAAACGGAACTGAGGCTAAAGAAGCTAAACATATATGGTGTTAGTAAAACATCTCAAGTCAGAACGAGGAAAAGTAAATAGATGTGAGCTAAAGCATACTAACGTGCACGATTCCACTTCTCAGGGAAGGGAAGATTTTCTTCACCCACTAAACCAACAGTGGGTACAACAACATATCGGAGGTAGCAACCCCTATCCTTATCATTTCCAGGGGTTACCAGCACTCTTTTTCTCCTAGCAGTCAGAGTAAAAACCCCTTCATGAATCAAGGTAGGAGAGTAGAGATGAATAAGATGGTTGAAAGTAAACGGAACTGAGGCTAAAGAAGCTAAACTCCTAAGACAAGCGAGAACTCGCCACATAAGCAGACCAACTTCTCCTAAGCAGATATTGAAGAAACGGCAGAATTCAATTATGACTAGGTCAATGGGAGGTCTAAACCCTAGAGTAAAAGGGTACATATAAACAAAAGAATATCCCTTCTTGTAAAATGTTATTCTTTGATTACTATTCGGAATGTAGACAGGGAAATAAGGCCTCCAAAAACACTCCCTACAAACAAGGGAAATCTGACCCTCAGTTATAAGGGTTGGATACCTTTCGACACTCTCAAGGGAAGAAGATTGGTCTACAAGAACTTGATTATCTCTAGAAAAGACAAACTCAGCAGGAACAATTTCATCAACTCCAGGTTCATGAAGGCATTCACCTCTACCTCTAGACAAAGACCGAGAAGCCCTAAACCTCGGAGAAACTAGAGACCTAGAGAAATGAGGGGGAACTATCTGAGAATAAGAGGAGCCTCTCGAAGGAGTGGATCCTAGACTCCTAAGTCTACCACCCCTCCGACTCCTAGTCGGAGCAGAAGATGGCGTTAAATTTTCAATAGCTATTACTCCCTGAGGTTGATTTGAAGAAGATATGTTTACAAAGGCTAGAAGAAAGTTCTATACAAAAGACAAAGTTAGAAAGTGTTTTGTGGAAGCAAAGAAAAGAAGAAAGGTATTTATACTTGAGGACAACCGTCAAACATGGAAAAAAAGAAAAATAATGATGAAAAGTCATAATTGAAAGTGTCACTTCGGGACTGACACAACCGTAAAAAGCCCTAAAAGGTGCCGAGTAAATGAAGAACCAATCCAAGAAGTACACGTGGTATGAAAATTAAATGGAAGTGACAAATGACGCCAATGGTTCAGAGAAGGATACAATGTTTCGAGGAAAAGCGGCGGCAAAATATTCCCGCCATAAATGAGTATCCACTTACCAAATATTAATCGATAAATATATGGTAAGTGGGGGGACTATCCGTAAGCCAACTCTTGACAACTCAACCAGTTATGTGAACACAGGAGAACGCGACAGCTGGATGTGATTCTTTGAAGAGGTACGGAACAAAGAGGCAAGATTCAATAAACCCTCGAGCTCATCAGCCACGGAAAACTCAACCTGATCAAAAAAGGGAAGAGACACGGCCAGAATGAATCTGGACAAAGCTACGGGCAGATTCAAGAACCCATAATTGATTACTCGTACGTTATGTAACCGTACCCCAATTACCGTTATCCTTTGTAAGCCCCACTAATGTCATAATTAGTCATTAATGGGAAATCATAGCAAGATTTGTACGTTATATCAAGGAATCTCCTATATAAGGGAGGGGAATACAACTTGTAAAGGCATCTGATTCTCGAATACAATTTACTTTTCTTTTCTATATTTCTGCAATATTATCTATTACTCGTTTTTCTCTATTTCTTTGATTATGAGTAACCCGTGTTCATCCTAGAAATAGCTTTAGTCAAAGGATCTAATTCTTTGGTTAAATAACTTATATCAATGGATAGAGCTCCTCAAGACCTACCTATTGATGCCAATCTCACCCCGAAATTCCGGCTATTAGATTCCGACGGGTCGCCGGCAGCCACCAAAAATGGTGAATCTCTTTATTTTTGTCTATATTCTGACCTAGAGCGAGATTTTATTGTTGATTACATTGAAACTGAACTCCGGTTCACCAGAGTTCAAATATTTCAGTGTTTATCAACAATAAAAGCTTGCTCAGGATCGAACACTTCTCAAACCGCTACCACCGCCACTGTCCTGCCACTGCCCGGGTGCTCGAGTTTGGTAAAATTCCTAATCCCTTTCTCTCTGTCTTAGATTTTTAGTTTCTCTTATTTGGTTTAATAGTTTTGTTTAGGTTTAAGTTCTAATAATGATCGATCGACTACTTCGTATAATATTATCTTGATTTTTTTGCTTAATTATAATCGTCCAAGTTTGATTAGTAGTGGTAGTTAAAAGTTTAACTTCGACTATTTGATTTTGCATCTTACCAGTTTGAAGTAGTAGTTCAATTTCTTAAAGAATATTTATTTCGTTTCTTGTTTGTCATTTTAGTAGCTTGACATGTACTTTAACTTTGTTATTAGATGAATAATTGCTCTTTCTAATAATCTAGAATAATCGTTTAGTTAGGATGGTTGGGTTGTATTGATTTCATTCAGACGTTAGGCTTGAATCACCTATTGGATTGCAGTTTCGAGTTTGTCTTTCCTACGTTGTCATGTTTTAGTTTGAGTTAGTAGTTTGTGTGTTTAAAGATTTGGTATTAGTCCTAATTAACTAGATTGAGATTGAAGTAGTTGTTTAGTATACATAGTTATATGTTTAAGTCTTGTTGATTCCTATTAGCCTTATTCAAATATGGAGGCAGGGCTTAGCCTCATGCAGGATTCGGGATAGGGCTTAGTCCCATGCAAAGTTCGGGACAGGGCTTAGTCCCATGCAGAGTGAAGGCAGTGCTTAGCCTTATGCAAGTGGAAGGCAATGCTTAGCCTTATGCAGGGTTCGGGACAGGTCTTAGTCCCATGCAAAGTTCGGGACAGGGCTTAGTCTCATGCAAAGAGAAGGCAGTGCTTAGCCTCATGCAAGTGAAGGCAATGTTTAACCTTATGCAGATAAGGGAGGCAGGGCTTAGCCTCATGCAAAGATTGAGACAGAGCTTAGCCTTATGCAAATAGGGAGGCAAGGCTTAGCCTCATGCAAGTGAAGGAAATGTTTAGCCTTATGCAGATAAGGGAGGCAGGGCTTAGCCTCATGCAAAGATTTAGAAAGAGCTTAGCCTCATGCAAATAGAAGGTAGAGCTTAGCCTTATGCAAATAGGGAGACAGGGCTTGGCCTCATGCAAGGATTGAGACAGAGCTTAGTCTCATGAAATGGATAGAAAATGTAATAGCAAACTAGTTCTTAGCTGGGAATGAGTTTGGTATCTTTGTCGTTATGAATGTTGTGATTCCAAGATGTGCATATTCCCTGTTCCTACATTCAAAGAAAAATCGTGTGTTTTGCAGGGGGAGGTCGATTCGTGCCTCCATCGGCTTGCTTGATTTGCTTCGCTCTGTCTGAAGATCCTGTTTGAATTATTGGGGTAGCATTTGCTAAAGCAGAGTTTATTTCCAAAGCAGGCATGCATAGTTTTCAAAGACATAGTAAAACATAGTTTAGAAAATTGGTTAGATGAACCAGTGACTGTGACACGATCAGAGACATCGCGACTTCCTTTGCCGTAGAATTTTGAGGGTCCTCCTCAAAATTCTGCCCCAATTTCTGATTGTGGGGAAAAGTGGAAATTTTATTGAGTTGTGACCGAACCCACAGGGCTACCTACGTATCCACTCTTAAACGGGAATTAGGTCGAGCGTAGTTCAATTTACATCATAAAGAAAAGCACAAGATGATTTTACACATAGTATCTTTTGACTGGATCTGAATTGATAAGCTTTGACCAGATTTTTTCGTCCATCTCTATGAGTATGAGTGATCTCCTGTTAATACTCTGTGAACCATGTAAGGACCTTACCAGTTGCCACTGTGCGAACTGTCTTGGTCTGACCCCTCTTGATTTTCAGGCTCATGTCTGGCTTGAATTTCCTGAGTTTTTGCTTCACTGACGGACACATTGGATTTGTGGGAAACATGTGGGCCACAATGGATGTGCTTAATCTGGTCATATAGTTGTATAACCATGTAAAGATGTCCTCATACTCCTTCAAGAATCGAGTATACTCCTCTTTCTCTAACGGTAACAAGTGGATGCTGATGTGGGTCTCCTTGACGGTTTCAGAATTTTCCAAGTTAATTATCTCAGTTTCGTCCAAGTTGGACTTGGGTTTGTTCTCAAAATTCTATACTTCTCTGACGATCTCTTCAGGTATTACATCCTCTTCTTTTGAATCACTATCCTTTTGTAGCGTTGTTTCACTACATGTCACAGTTGTCGGTTCATCGAGATAGGAAATAGTAATGTTATATGGATAAAGATATGAGAGAAAAGTGGTAATAATAAACATCAATTCATTGAAAGAGTTAAAGAACAGTGATTTTTCAAATAATTTAAATAACGTTTTTGGAACATCGGAAATATTATTTAAAACAAAACGCAAAAAAGGAAATCATTTTTCTAGAAAGGCAAAAATAAACAATGATGTTCAGCCTTGCTACCCTGGGTCTCATCGGGCCTTCGATGGTCTAACGGTCTAGTTCTTGAGGAATGTTCCTCTCTTTACAGCTTGGATAGTAGGGCCTTCCTCCTCCTCTTCCTCAACTATCACATTACAATCTATATCTTCGTCCTTTGGGATCATTTGGAGGAGGAGGAGGTGGAGGGCCTCTAGATCTGGTATGATAAGTTGATGATGCCAGTATGTGCGAACCAACCTTGGGGATGGGATAATCAAAATAAAGAGAAACAAAAGGTAGCCAAGTCAATAAGGGTTCCAAAAAGAGTATTTGCAATATCTAAACACATAGTGCGGGAATGTAAATTAGCGTCTTAAGTTGGGAGCCTCGTTGTTCCCGAGGTCGGCCTAGCGACATGTTGATTTGGAGAATTTTAGTGCCAATAATTGCCTCACTTCATTAATGTAAAATTAGATGAATCTAAAACGACACTAAGTAAGATAAGTCATTAATGGCACTCAACCTTATTACATTTGGAAAAAGCAGGTAAATCTAATCTACTTGGTCCCAGAAGGACCTTCCCCGGGCTTGATCTTCTTGGGTCCATCAATCAGGTTCCCCAGGTCGTGTATGCCCGACATCAAGTATACCCTCGCTAGATGTCCTCCTCCGCTTCCCTCAACATTCTGGCATTCGACGACTCTTTTCCTCGTCTTTCTCTCCAGCTCCATCAGACCCTGCTCCAAATATTCCAACCTTTCATTAGATTTGATAGCCCTTTCCCTCCATTCATTGATCAGTTCCATATCAGTCTTGTGTTGCTCCAGATGCTCGGCCTCGGACTCATGAACCCTTTTGCACAGCTTATTGTATTTTACTTGGGCTTCAACAACTTTGTCTATGAACTTGTTTCCCCGACCGATACCCGGCTCAACTATCCCTGTTATGATGTCTTCCAACCATGATAGGTAAAAGCGTACATGCCCTACGTGGTACCTGTCTGGCTTGATGGTGTCCCTTTCTACAATAACCTTTAGATGCCACATATGCTGAGCTTCACATTTGTATGGGATGTCGGCATCCTGAAAATCTGCCCTGTAATGACTCATTTTAGAAACTCGCGGTATGACTTGCTTCCTGCCTGCCTGTCTCATAAACCTGATGGGAACATAAGGCTATATTCCCCTTAGCCCGATCAACACCAGGTGCAGAGCGTCCCTAGATATGATGATGAACTCACTGGTAGGGAACCATTCGAACATCCATTGAACCTGGTCCTCAATCAAATTGTCAAAAAACTGTGCCCATTCTGTAGCATTTTCCGGTTGAGAAAAGTTGTCTGGGATATAAGTCATTCTCTTAGGGTGATGGAAGTCTATATGATCATTCCACGCCCTTCATGGAAACTTTTGACGGTATTGACCCCTTTGGAGATGCTCCAATAACCAAACCTGTTGTAGCAGATTATAACCCTCAAAGTGTTTGAACCCCTTCTGGCAGCGGTCCAAGGCTCGGTAGATGTCAGCTATGATCATAGGGAAAATGGTATATGTTTGCCCCTCGATCCCCTCCATTATATTTTTGGCTACCATAGCCAGTCTAGTGTGAATCCTGTCTCCTTTCCTTGGAAATACTATCATACGCAGGAAGTAAACACCGACCACAAAAACCCTGCGGTATATATGACCCAAGTAAGTGATAAAGAATTCATCATGGAAGATACAACAGGATTTACTATGACCATATCATTCATAGAGGTAGTGAAAAGGGTATGTAGGACTCCTTCAGGCACTCCACATCATCGTTCTTTTTCAAATCCATCATTTTCAGGAACCCCTTAGCGGCATGATTTTTCGGTACCAATAAACCCAGACTGTCCCAAGGTAATCCAGAGAATCCCCCTATATCCTCCAAGAGATGAGTCATTTCTATGTTGCCAAAATGGAACACGGACCTTTCTCTATCTCAAAACATAGTGGCCGCTTCGATCAACATATTGTTTGGTTGAATATCCAGTAGAAAGGGTAAGTTTCTGATGACCCTTTTCACATGGTCTTTGTCACTTGGCGAAAGGTCCTCCCACCAATCCAGCAACATTGGTGGTATTCTTTGGACCATGCTGAACCTGGGGACTTCGTGCCTCATTTTCTGCAAAATAAATAAGGGTAGGCCCTTTCCCCCTCCTGATTCGACTATTTATACGTCTATGATTAGCATATTGGCATTTATTTCTCCAAAATTAATGCACAAAATTGTGGTTGCGTCTGTTGGGACTATGGAAACCCGGTGGACTTTGGACAAGGCTTGTCTTAAAGGGTTATTATGTGGACAACACATTAACCCCGCTAGTTTGACCATGATGCATGTACAGTTATAATCAGAGTAAGGTTGATATAGGGGTCTAGACTGGTACCTCAAGCAGACAAGGGGGAAGGCACGGAACCGTCGACTGCACCGCTTATCGACTAATTTTACCGCAAATAAGCCTTTCTGAATTTAGAGGGTGATATATAGGAAGGGCGCAAACACTCATCAAGTGTTGCTATAGGATTGATTACGCACGAGCGGAATATGTTGTTGAGCATGATTTATGTAACAGTAAATAACATGTTGTCACGTATTTGCACGTAAAAAATGATAAATGCGGTATTTAATAATTGAAAGAAGTTTAAGAAAGAAAAAATGGAGACAAGTCAGTTTCTGTAGTAAAGGAAATAATAAATGCTTGAAAATAGGCAATTAAATTCACATAAAGGGGAAAGGGAAAGGGTGCACACGTATTAGTAGAATAAAGCGTGCTTAAGACTAATTCACAAAAGCAAGTTTGTTATGGTAAGAGCCTAAGGGATATCCCCAGCAGAGTCGCCATGTTGTCGCGCCCCTCTTTTTTCTCGCGGAGTCCATGTTTTGACATTTTGGGACAACTCCCTTCCTTTTGGGACGGGGTATGGGATTTGAAGAGTCGCCACCTAACGGATTAAGGTGCGTTAGGCCCCTAAAGAAAATAACTCATAAACCGGTTTACATCACCAGAGATTGGGTAAGGGCTCGAAATTACCTTGAGGGGAAGGTGTTAGGCATCGCTCAAGGTCCACGACGGTGGGTCTCGGCCAAACTTAATTTGAGCGAATTAGTCTTTAAAGGAAAATAAAACAGTTTAAAAACAAACAGAGATTACTTTAAAACGAAAATTAAAGGGGTCCTAGGTTTATTAGCCTATAGGATCATTTCTATGCAATACTCGGTGACCTTCCTCAAATAGAGGTGTTACGCGTAGCATTAGCGCATAGGTCATCATCTCCTTTACTACCCAATTACCCTCCCCTTTTCAATTATTACCTAAGCGCTCTAATAAAATTCGGTATGTAACTTATGCGTACACTACCCGTCCCTTACCTATGGCCCTGGAGGTGTTTAGGACCTCTATTTAAGGTGGTTCTAGACTCACCTATGTTGTTTAAAAGGAGAAAACTTAACAAAAAACAAAAAATCAAGTAGGACTGTCACATAAGTAGCATTTAAGGGAGCTCATATTTACCTCCACAAATAGACAAACAGATGCACGCTATTCAAGCAATTTTTTTTATGATTTCAGGATCTTATAGGCAGGATATCTAAATAAGAATAAATAATATATAACAGTTTTATTAAAGCGAGGTTGTGAGTACCTATCAGTTTGCCTACTGATTTTGTTAATATCCTGAATCTGGGCACGTTTCAAGCAGCAAGAAATCATAGTTTTTAAACCCAGGATTTTAATTATCCTACAGGCTTGCCTAAGTGATAACCGGGTAGACTCCTATAGACATAATATCTAACTTGTAAACCATATCATAATTTATAAACCAGAGATTCATTTTAACGGGCCGATTTCATCTTTTTAGATCCTATAGGCATGCTTTCTATGTGTTGAAACTGATTACATGCATTATTTCCTACAGACATGATATCTAAACACAGAAACTGATTTTTACATCTATTTCCTATAGGCATGATGTCTAAGTGTCAAGACTGATTTTTACACTTATTTCCTATGACCATGATATCTAAGAGAATAACGATGTTAACCAATTTCCAAGCGAGTTCAACAAAGAAGATCTTAGAAACATGATTTCTAATGCACACAGGGAGGTTTTGAAAACATGATTATTGATGCAGAACTGATAAACGACCTAGAAGCAGGATTTCTAGGATGCAAGTGTGAAAATTCATGATCACAAGTAATAAGATAAGTCTTATAGGCATGGTTTCTAACGACATGCATATAAATAAAAACCACAGCAACCTATAGGCATGATTTCTACCCGAACCCAATTAAAATATATAAAATCCCTCCCCAGCTTTTATTAATAATCCCATATCTGTTTTACAAGGATATTATTACATACCAATACAAATGAATTACATGATAAAAATCACTATACTATAGGGAGCCTTGGCAGGCCCAAAGTCAACTTGGAAGTCAGGCCTTCAATTAAATCTGGAATACACCATAATACATCAAATGGGCTTCTGGTGTGTCAAAGTTCCCAAGGGCCTCAGGGACCCCGGACAATTCTCACACCAGAACCTTTTCAAAGAAACAATTTTTGTAAACAAGTTTGGAAGGCCAGCCCCAATGTGTCAGAGTTCGGAGGAGTCTCATGGACTCCTAGACAGTGCTCACACTGGGGGGCCAGGACCCTAGATATCTAAGAGCAGTAGTTGAAAATAGTATATAAGAGTAGGAGATAATTGTAGGAAAGTAATTTTATTTAGAAGTGCATAGAAACAAGTTACAAGATCACAAACAGAAAAAAATCAGATTGGGTGCCAATAGTCACAACAAGAATAGGAACCCTGAATTACATGCAGAATAGGGTCAAAATTAAGTCAAACAAGGTTTCACATTGTTGCAATTAACTTAGTTCATTAACTATTACTAGGTGGAATCATATAGACATGTATCAAATAGAGAACAACATGCTGAAATTAAGTGACTGATCAAACAATCATACAAAGGTACCAGGAATTTAAAGCACATTATTCTTGAAAGAGGTACATAGAAACCATGAGTTGATCAGGAACATGTTAAGGTAAATTATCAATAGATAAAACAGGACAGGAATTGAAGCATGCTAGTTGAGGAACAAGTAAACAAGTGTCATGGATCGAACAGGAATATGCTAAAGTGTATTAACCATACTAACATATTTGACAGGACAGATTAACAAGAGTTAAGTAATGTTGGTTATGAATAATAAACAGAAAACATAAGGCAAATAGAAGCACTTTTGAAGTCTAACTACGTAGCTTATAGAACGATAACAGAAGTGGAGGCATACCAGTTAAGAGATAGCAACAGGAAAGTGAAGGCAGATAGGATCCAAGAGTCTAGTCTTGGCTTTCAGCCGACTAGACAGAGCAGCAAATAGAAGTAACAGAAAGAACTACAATTGAGAGTGTGTGGGTAAGAGTAAGAGTTTTTGTGTGTGTTTTTGTGTCTTTCTATCTGTGTTCGTGTCTTTCTATATGTGTTTGGAAAAAAAATCAAAATCGGGGTTTATATAGCATTCAGCATAGTAGACAAATAAGGAAAGGAAGAATTAAGAGTTCACAAATATGGCATGCAAATAAAATTTACCTGTTAATTGGGGCTAAACTCAATTAATTAACACAACAGAATCCAGAAAAAATCCCTTAAATTAGGGAAAATCAATTAACAACTCAGTTAGAGGTTAAATAAGGTAAACAATCAATCAAAGAACATTTAGGGGTCGGTTAAAGCGATCAAATCCCAGAAATCAGGCTAGTAATCTATTTAAGGCAAATAGTACCAATTATGAGTCACAAATAAGGAAAATAGGTAAAAATCACAGATAAATACCAATCTCAGCAGAAAAAATAACTTCAAACCCTAATTAGGCGAATAAAATCAATTAATCCTCTGTTAATTGACAGAACTAAAGAATAACGGGCAAATATTGAAACAGATAGTGAAATGATTAAGAAAACTTAGGGATTAGAACATAGACATGAAAATCAGTCGAACGAGTAAAGATAACCATAGTTAAACATTTAAAAATATTAGATTTTTTGCAGAAACTTAAAGATGAAACCCTAGTGTTAGAGAAAACAAAAATCGGTTAATAATAAGAGAACACAGAAAGTTTTTTAAAGAGAAATATCAGATAATCTTAAAATCATCTCAGATCTACAAGGATCTGAACAGACTCGAGTAGCAGGAGACTAGGGTTTAGAAAATGACAAAGGTGAGAAGAAAATCTGGTTTGGAACCAAAGACTTAAGCCATAGACGTGAAGATAGTAGTACTCACAAACACGGAGATGAGCCCAGGCAGGTTCATCGAGAAAATGAAAGGTTTAGACCGAATCTAAGTTGAATCTCTTCGAGATAACAACAAAATCAAACAACCAGTGAAGATAGGAGGTCGGTCGGGGCTTAAAATCAAAGGGAAACCCATTTACGGAGAGAACGTAGAAGAAGAAGAAGGAAACAGGGGCGGCGGGGTTGGACAAATGACTAGGGTTTAGGGGTGTTAGGGGTAATTAAAAAAGGCAATTGATCCTAGATCGCTGATCTTTTGAGATCAACGGCCAGGATTCGATCTGAGGGGGTTAGGCGGGTTAAAAGATTGGGTCAGGGTATTTGAATTGTAAATTTAATTGGGTTGGGGGTATTTTTTGGGTTAAGGTCCAAAATTAAACAAATTAAAAGAGGCCATTTGTTAAATACCCAATTGATTTGATAAATAATTTGTAAAAATAGTTAATAAATTATAAAAAATAATTTTTATGCATAAAAATGATTTAAAATAATTTCTTAATATTATAAAATACAAAAGGTTATTTTCTAGTGAAATAAGGTAATTATGCACACGTGGGGTATTATCGCAAAGTTATTGCAATTATAACCCTAAAATGTAGATATGGCTATTCATGAGATAATTAAAACTTAGTATAAATATAAATGATAAAATTAAGCAATAAAATTATAATAAGATCATTTGTGATGCAAGTAGTAATTATTTACATAATAAAAATACTGGGATAAATTATTTAAAAATCCTTAAAAATATAGAAATTATGAAAAAGAAGAAAAAAAATATTAATTGATGCTCATGCATTGTTTTGAAGATATATATGCATTTTAAAAATAATATAGGAAAAAATTGGATATCAACATCGACTCTTAACCGATCTTGTTCGAATTACTAGTTGTTTGAACTAGAATGAATTTGGTTTCTCTTTATGGACTAGATAGCTTTAATCTGATTTGAGAGATTGAGAGGAAAGAAAAGAAAGGGAGGGTACTTGAGTGTAGGGCCTTTGTTTGGTTGCTTTTACTATTGAGGACTATTTTGGAGTACAATACTCTAAAATTCTATCCACAATTGGTAAAAGAAGACTGTTTCTTGGACAAATTTTTGGTTTTGGACAGATTTTCTGTCAAAAAAGTGATCATTTTGGACAGATTTTAGGTAAAATGAAATCTGTCCCAAAGTCCTTTCTCCTCCTATATAAAGAGGAGTTATTTACACATCTTGGAGGGGGGAAAAAGACACAATCTATCACACAGCTATTGGGTATTTCACACACTAAAAAACCCAACTTTGAGAGTAAAAAACCATCAGTTGAACATCCATATAGTAAGCTGAAATTTTGAGCTTTGGGAGGAGTATCTTGAGTGTAAAATCGTTTCAAAGAAATAGGAGAACACTTGGAGCTCTCGCTGGGTTCCTTCTCTTTCAAAAATTTGCAGTTCCCCTGGGTTTTAAGCACTGCTTTGCTTTTGTTTTTGATGTTGTTGTTGCTACTCCCATTTGTTAGTTTCAAGTAGCTTTGGTATCAAAGGTTTTCTCGCTGTTTCTTCTCGTTTTTCCGTATTAGGTATTCCCCTTTACCTTTAAGAGTATAAATCTTGAATGAATTTATGAAACATGCGTTTGTTTTAGCTTTCTAAATCTTGTCGGACTATTTGAAACATGCTTTAATTGACTGATAAAGTGTATGTTTAAATGCTGAAACCCATTTGTATGAACTTGCCTTCTTATAGGCCTAAATAACGAAGGTATAGAAGCTTTGTAATTGTTCCTGGAAAACTTTATTTCTATTGTATCTCAAGAGCAAAAAAAGAGGAATACAGTAGGGGAATTTTATTTGATTCCAGTGAGCTTTATCATACTTAATGGTGGATTTTTAAGTGCAAAATTATTTATTAGCAAACTCTTATTGGTCTTTGTGTTTAACGGGTAGGTTGTAGATGTAGAATTTTGAAAAGAATCCTTCTTTATTTACCAAGATTTAAGATCTGAAGTTAGCAAGGAAATAGTTTGCTCTTAAAAAGTCTATTTCTTACTACTCTACCATTTTAATAATTATGCTTTCTGTTATGGTGGATTCTCTTTAAAAGTCTAGCCACTTTTCACTCTTTTCTTTAATAGTTGAGACCATAAACAACTGGAACATGGAAGATTCATTTATGTTGCTGGGTCATATAAGTAAAATGGGGTAAACCATGCTAAAGTAGTTTAAGGTGTGATAATGTGATAATATTGCAAAGAAAGTTCATCTCATGTGTAGTTCCTTTTATTTTTCCTTCTTTTATGATTAAGTGTTTATGTTATTACTGTACCTTCCAGTCATTGTGATGTTTGGGCAGACAACCTGAAACCTTGCGAGGCCCAATAACTTGACTAAATTGGCTCATATCCTTTCAAGGCAGTCAACTGCCAAGTAATTTCAACTGCTGGCCATGTTTTGTCAATAACTAAAATCAGCCTTTACTTTTCTCACCAGCAATGCTTGTTTAATAGTTTAATAAAATAATAATTGGTAGGCAAATATTAGGCGTACTTTAACTTTTTCGTTCATGGAATCGCTTGCGTAGCGTGATGTTTAATATTCAAAAAATTAATTCAATAATCTCATAGCATACCCATTAGTTTTAGTTAATGTAAGAGGATATGAATAGGATATGAATAGGATATGGTAGTAAGTGTAAGAGGCATATTATAAGTGATTTGAGGTCTAAGGGGAGGCCTAGGTTTAAGCCAAGTTGAAAAATTACACGATGGACTAAAATTTCAAATGTGCACGCCCAAGACCTCACTTTGGGTGAGAATATCTACATATATATAAGGATTTATGTTATGGACAACCTATCAAATTAAATCTCTTTGAGTCTAGTTTCGAACGCATCATACCGTTTCTCATTTGGAGGTGTATACCGAAAGTTATGACCATTTTACTGGACCTATGTCATATGCGCGCCCACTAGCACGACACGCTTATTTGAGATGTTTCTGCCTTGTTAGCGCGGTTGGAGCGCGGCCACGCTCGTGAACGACCTATAATACCCCTGGACAATGTATAAACCGAAAAATCCGAACTTTCTCCCATTTTTAGTCAATCAAGCTCGAATTTTGGGCGATTTCAAAGGGGGTTTTCACGATTTCGACTTGGGTAAGTGTCCTATATCCGAAAGTGATTACATTTCATAAAAATCTATGTCAAGATTCACCATGTATTTCGTATTTGGATGAAAGAAATTGGGGTTTTTGTAAATCTTTCCAAAAATAAAAATTAGGATTTGAAGGTCCATTTGACATCGGAATTCGATAATTTTTGTATGGTTGAACTCGTACCGGAATAGGTGTTTGTATTTCTTAAGTTTTTCCGATATTCGAAATGTGGGTCTCACTGCTGAATATTAAAATGAATTTCGGTTTATCCGAAAAATTAGTAATTTCTTATGGAATTCATTCCTACTATCCGTGCTGAGTATTTCGAATTGTTTGTGAATAGATTTGAAGCTTTTGGAGACAAACTCAAAAGGAAAAGTGGTGGTCGAGTAATTTATTAAAATTGCAAAGCGAGGTAAGTGTTTGGTCTAACCTTAGCTTGACGGAATAGGTATTGTGTCTTATTTGCTACGTGTTAGTGTTATGTTCAACGTATAGGTGTGGTGACGAGTATCTATACGCTGGTGTCAAGCATGCCCGTGAGTCGAATATTGTGATTTATGTGAATTTTCATTAAGCTTTGCTTGGGTTAAATTTGATAATTATCCATGTTGATGGTATTTCCTTGGTATTGATCATTGTTGAGTATTGATACAAGTTAAGAATTATTACGTGAAGTTAAGTAATTAAGTGAGATTGGTTATAGATGTATCCCTTGTCGGGATGATATTGATTCTACTGTTGGATCCCTTGCCGAGACGTTATGGTTTTATCATTTTTTATATTATTGATTTTTCCTTACCGAATTGTTGTTATTGATTTGTTTGGGTGAGGAAGAGTGTAAAAGCACGAAGGGTGATGCCGTGCCGATTCTATTTATTATTTGGTGAGGAGGAGAGTAAAAGCACGAAGGGTGATGCTGTGCACTTGTCCTTACATTACTATCTCTATTGTTTTAAGTTGATATTTAATTTTTTGCTTTACCTCGTTATTTTATCTCGTGATATTTCCTCCTTAACTTTCACAATTAATTGCCACTTGTCATTATTTGTTTCCTAAATGAATCATAATTATTGTGTACTTTGTTGTCTTATGAATTCGTATTAATTGTTACATTTATTGAGATAAAAGTGTTATGAGAGGCTTGGCCTGAATTGTGAAAGTTTTTAATAAATAAATAAATTGATAGTGATAAGGATGGACAACAAGATAGTGATAAGGGTGGAAAAGTGAAATAAATGATAGTGATAAAGGTGGACATGTGAAATAAATGATAGCGATAAGGGTGGGCAGGTGGGATCGGGTTGCACGCCGTAACAAGAAAGTGATAAGGGAGGACATTTATGTTTTACTGGTTTTTAAACATAAAGATTTGGAAAATCTACTGTTTTACTCTACTGTTTCTCGTATTCTACACATACGGTTATTTTAATGTGAAGTTTGGAAATTTTGGAGATTTTTGTGAGATTTGGTTACAGCTGAGGCCTGGAATAGGCGACTGAGTTATTTTATTTAATGTTGCAGTTTATCTTTCTTATTTGTGTAGAATTATTTTATTGTGTTATTATATAATGTTGCAGGTTAAGTTATATTTGTCCGCCTTAGCCTCGTCACTACTTCGCCGAGGTTAGGCTCGACACTTACTCAGTACATGGGGTCGGTTGTATTGATACTACACACTGCACTCTTTTGTGCAGATCCAGGTACCGGCCAATGTTAGAGATTTTTAATAGCGGACATCTACCATTCGAAGACACGAGGTATATCTACCGGCGTTCGCAGATCCCTAGAGTCTTCTCTTAGTTCATAAGGACTGTTCTATATTTTTTTCAAAACAACAATATTATTCTTTCAGCCCATTATTTGTAGTAAATCTTAGAAGTTCGTGAATTGTGACACCAGATCCTGAGGTAGTCTTAGAGATTTTTTATATATATAATTAGTTCGTGGATCGGTTTATTAAATTGTTCAACATTTTATTTATATGGTTAATCGCTGGAAATTATTAGATTTAATTTACTTTAAATTTGTTCTATTGTGTTTAAGTGAAAAATCAAAGGAAAATAGTTAATCGAATTCTAACATTGGCTTGTCTAGAAAGTGTAGTGCTAGGCGTCATCACGATCCCTAAAGTTGGGAATTTGGATCGTGACAAAAACTTACAAATCACAATTTGTCCAAACTTAATTCAAGCAAAGTTTAAGTCGATAGCGCGACCGTTCTAGAACCGCGGGACTCGGGAATGCCTTGCGCCTTCTCCCCGGTCAACAGAATTCCTTACCCGAACTTTATTTTTGCAGACCAATAACAGTAGAGGCAAACCTTCCTTTGACTAGGGATTCAAATAAAAGGTGACTTGGAACACCCGAAAATCAATTCCAAGTGACGACTCTGAACAATAAAATAATCCTTACTCAAAGTTTGTCACTTTAATTGGAAAAACTCTTTAACCCACAAATTCATAACACATCTTATCTTTTGGGGGTAAAAAGGGGTGTGTTAGGGACAAATTTTTGGTGAATTAAAAGGAGGATTGTACCTGTTGGAGCCTAGTACACCTAGGATGGATTCTGAGTTTAGTTTAAATGGTAATGTATTTTCAATTCCACAAGGAAGTGATTCCATTCTAGTTCCACCTCCTCTCAGAAAATCTGAGAGGATTTATCAGAAACCTACCTACCTTAATGACTATGTTTGTAATAGCATTGTTTTCTCTGATCTCACCTTCTCCTGTTTTCATCATGTTCCTCACCCTAATGTGTTTTCTTTTGGAGCTCTTTCTCTTGACAATCGGGCTATTTTCAAGTCTATCTTCACAGTTTTTGAACCTAACAGTTATACACAAGCTTCCTAAGATCTTGGGTGGAGAAAAGCTATGGAGGCTGAAATTCAAGACCTTCAACTCAATCACATCTGGGATGTTGTTTCTTTACCCCAGGCAAGAAGGCATTACCTCGTAAATGGGTTTACAAGGCCAAGCAAAAATCAAATGGGTTAATTGAAAGGTTGAAGGCCAGGTTGGTCGTCGGGGGGGACACACAAGGGAAGGTCTTTACTACTATGAGACTTTTAGTCCAGTGGTCAAGATGACCACCATCAGATGTTTATTAGATGTTGCAGTTAAGAAAGGCTAATGTCTCACAACTAGATGTTAACAATGCATTTCTGCATGGAGATCTACAAGAAGAGGTATATATGAAATTTTCAGCTGGTCTCACTCCCTCTCATCATAATCAGGTGTGCTTATTGAAGAAATCACTCTATGGCCTAAAACAGGCCTCAAGGCAATGGTATGCTCGTTTAGCAGGTGCTCTAAGCTACAAAGGATATTCCAGTTCTCTGAATGACTATTACTTATTATACAAGTACACAAACAAGCATGTATCCATCATAGCAGTATATGTTGACGATATTCTAATCATAGGCAATGATGTCACAGAAATACAACATATCACTCAATTTCTAGATTCTGAGTTTAAAGTCAAAAACTTGGGAGAAATTCACTATTTATTAGGCATGGAAATACTCAGAGAACAACATGGGTACATAGTCAGTCAACGTAAATTTACCTTGGAACCACTAGCTAAATTTGATTGTGCGGGGCTCGCTGTCACATCTCCTATTCATCCATACTCCAAATTACACGTTGAATTAGAACCACCCATGGAAGATCCCATTCTTTATCGACGATTGGTGGGTAGACTTAACTACCTCACCAATACTAGGCCAGATGCTTGCTTTGCCGTTCTTTGCCTCAGTTAATTTATGCAAAGGCCCTCTCTTGCACACCTTTCTACTGGTCTCAGGGTACTCCGATATCTACACTCAGAGCCAGGCTAAGGCACCCTCCTCTCTTCTGCTCCCCATTTTGATTTAGTCGCATTTTGCGACGCTGAGTGGGCTGCCTGTAAAGACTATCGTCGATCCGTCAGTGGTTTTTTTTATTACACTTGGAGGTGCTCCCATCTCGTGGAAATCAAAGAAGCAGATCTTCATCTACTTGTCATCCGTTGAATCTGAGTACCGATCTATAAGACGGGTGACTGCTGAAATCACTTGGCTTGTTTGACTCCTTGTTTTATCTGCTCCTCCAACCTTGCTAGTCCCTTTGCACTCTAACAGCCAGGCGGCGATTCATATCGCCCGCAATCCTGTCTTCCATGAAAGAACTAAACATGTATAGTTGGATTGTCATTTCGTTCGACAATAATTTCTTGCTGGATTAATCTCTCTTTCGTTTGTCCCCTCAAAATCTCAAATTGCAAATCTTTTTACCAAACCCTTATTTGGGGTTTCTCACAACAAAATCATGAGCAAGCTAGGGGTTTTATCTGTCCCGTCCAGCTTGAGGGGAGATGATGAAGAGAAGCATTCTCACATAGAAAAGAAAAGAGACAAGAAAGCATTGAAGAAGGAAGAGGGAATTTCTCAGACAAACACTTAGCTTTCTTCGGACTTCTCTATGTTAAAGTCCCTATGTGTTTTATCATTTTTGTCTCAGCCTTACACGTGGAAGGTTCATGGAGGTTCATAATCCATTCTCCCTAGCCGTCTGATTTATTATCAAACACCTGTACATAAGGAAGCTTCTAAGAAGCTAAGCTCACGTGCTTCTCACGTGAGCACACATGGGAAAAAATATTTTCATTGTTTCTGTTACACAATATATAATAGGATCAGTATAAGTGTATAGTAATATTCTTTATTTGTTATTTTACAATAGGATTAATCTGTATAAATAGGCATTTACATCATCAATACAAAGCAGAGAAAATTTTTCACAATTTGTTCTTCCTTTCTTTCAACGCAAGCGCAAATTTTCTACAGTCGTATGATTAACTATATATTACGTTACTCATTACCTAACATATATACAACAATGACTTCACAACAAAATACATAAGATAGAAGTGCAAGATCAGAATTTTTTGGAACAACCTCAAGCAGCTTTCTGAGAAACTACAAAGCTTCCTAGATTGATAGGAATGCTCTGGCATTATCTGTTTTGTTGATTCCAACAAGTCGATCAGCTAGGTCAAACAAATTGTTCCTAAGGCTGCATTCATCAAAACAAAAGATAAAGATAACAATAGTTGATTAGTGCTTATCCCTTTGAAATCTGACAAACGCAAATACGCTACCTTATGATTCTGAATTGAACATCCTTTGTCCGATCCTTGACATAATGTCCCACGATGAAGACATTCTAAAAATCTGCAACATGCGAACCACCAACATGAATTCAAGCCAATCTTGGCATATAGGAAACCAGAAAAGAAATCATGACGATATCTGTATTAGCCAAACGCAAAAAAGAACATACCAAGAGTTTCATCAATCTCATCCATTTTTATTCCATACCTCTTGTCTTTTCAGATATTTTGAATGATTTGCCTCAAGGTCCTTCAATGTTTGCTATTTTCTCCCTGAAAGAAAAGATTCAGTGATTAATTCCACTTGGTGTAAGTGTTACAGAAGAATGTATATATTTGTGCAACATATGCTCAGAGCAAACCACCTCTCTCTTTTTAGGTTCTCTTCCTGCCTAGAAATGATTGCTTGCATCTCTGACATTCGAGTGGAATTATCTTCAAAATCCAATTTTGTTGCTTTCTCTTGCCATTTGAAAAGTGATAATTCTTTAAGCATGTAAGCTTCTGCATCATTCTTCTCACCCTGTAATTGAAGACATGGACAACATAAATGCATTTCTGGGAGCCCGAGGAATATAACTTATGTAATGGTTGATGTTTTATACTTCAATACCACACAAGAGGGGGGTGATTTGTATGGTGTTCAATTTTTCACTTAAACTGATTATAGAAGGACCTGCATCTTCTATGTGTTCCAACTACTACTCTTGCGGAATAATAAATAAATAAAGTAAGAACACAAGTATTTTACGTGGAAAACACTCGACTCAAAAGGTGAAAAAATCACGACCTACTACCCAGTAGGATTTTCTGCAAACACTTCACTACAACTCTGAGCCTACAACAAATTTTACAAACTCTTGCAAACCTAAAGATTAACTCTAACCCTTATAGTAACATGCCACAAGCTGTTACGATTACGTCAAGTTAACTCTAACTTGAAAGATACAACTCACGTACCTAGTACAATTTGCTTCTAAGAAAGCTGAAAGGTACAACTCCTAACGCCTACTACACTTTGAACTATAAATAAAGAAAGACACATAAAACTGTTTATGGAGCTGGTTCTTCAATCTGGTCCGTGTAGCTTCAGGAACGCACTCTTAAATCTCACAAGAATTGATCACAAAATGCCTTGTTATTTTTCTCTCAATTCGTGCTTAACTTGAATATGTGTGCATCACCTATAAAAGAAAACAACACTAATATTTATAAAGTTAGTAATAAAGATTAACTAGAATTCTGATGCTACTCTTCCTTGGCGGAAGAGTTCTAGTTGATTTCAACTTCTAACTCCTTCCCTACCTTGGATAGTGTTCTCTTTGATTAAGGAGCCCTTCTCCTTATCAATTATGCAACCTTTTCGATCAGGAGATATCAAATACACCAATTTAAGCTTATCTCTTTCACGTGCATCCAACATGCTCGAATCTGCCCGTTTCTATGCACACAAGGGATGGACCTGGGAGTGATGGACCTGGTTCATTCCTGAGTTCCTTTGTCAGTCTTCAAAACTAATGTTTACTTGGGCCAACAATGGTCTAGCCTCACCTCCAGGTTATCTCTTTCTTTCTCAGCTAACTTAACCATTTAAACATCAGACCTTCTTTCATTGAGGGTTTCTAGCCTATGAGAGCATCAAGAAGCAGTGAATTCAGATTCTAGAGGTATCACATGCATCTTTTTAGGCACATAAGCTTCTCATTGAGTACAAACAACAGGCTCATGACAGTTAATTAACAGATAAAGCTATAAGAATGGGGATGCCAATTGTACACGGGGGAGAAAATAAAGAGAAATTGGCAGGAAAAGTGTAGCATAACTATTAACAAGATTCAATCTGAAACTAAGAGGAGTTTGACATTGAGACTTCAAATTGAAAATGTTTCTTTGTGCCAAAAGATTTTCATTTCAGGGATGAGAACTAACCGCTTAAATGATTCATCAATATTCTCAACGTATTTGTTGGTTCCTATAATATATACTCGAGAAAGCCTTCATCATGGGGTCCTTGTCCCTTAGGCTTCATCAGTGATATTTGTTCAACTTCACCCTACAAAGTACCAACAACTTCAACTCAATGTAAAAAAAAATCAACTCCATAAGAATAGAGTCCAATTGTGAAATTAACTAGAGTCACATGACAAAAACAATTTAAACATGAAGAATCAGAAACCGGTTGCTATCTAAATCAATCCCTTTCCCTTTCAGCTTCGTAGTGACCTCTGTAAAGTTACTTGTCAGGTCATTAATAAAGTACTTAAGAGGAATTATCTCGATATGCCACATGTGTAATTACAAAATCGCTTCCAGGAACAACTTCATATGTCTCATCATCCTATAAACAAAACAAACACTTACTTAGAATCTAACAGAAGTTCCAAAGGAGTATCTTGGAAACAGGAAAATCCACAATTCCCAGAACAATTATCTCCTGAAAATGAACAGACACGCCGGCACATTCCAAATTCTGGTGATTGGTTGAATTGTGGATAAGCTCTAACACTTTGTTTAGACGCATCTGCACAGTTTAACATTGAAATTCAAATTTTACTAAGTAAACATCAGAAGATCCATTTTACTGACTTAAGATGAAGGTGATTAAAATCTTGCAGATTTAGGGATTTTACGTCCAAAGTAACCAAAGTCATGAGTTAGGTCTAATCTTTCCACGACAGCTAATTTTGTAGCATAGTCAATTTTTACTTTATTCATCAAGAAAAAAGTATCTTATGAATTATAAGTACAACAATGAAAAAATATGAAATTCAAATGACTCCTATCGGTACTTGTTTGGCAGCTTCCCGAGCACGAAGAGCATGGCGTCGATGACATTACTCTTTCCACTACCATTAGGACCATGAACTGCAGAAAAGCTCAGTGTCACGATCCAAATTCCCAATCATCGAGATCGTGATGGCGCCTAATACCATATTTGCTAGGCAAAACTTAACTAACCTTTTGTTTTTTAAAAGTTTACTTAAACATAATAGAATAATTTAAAATAAAAAGGAAATCTAATACTTTCCAATAAATGCAATCAGGAATAATAGTCGATAAGATGAAACGAACCACGAACTAATACTAAATATATAACTACTCAGAGTCTAGTGTCACAATTCACGAACTACTAAAGAATACTACAAGTATTTGGCAGAAAGAAATATATCTCTGTTTTGAATGAAATAAAACAGCAATCTAAATAATAAAGGGAAGACTCCAGAAATCTGCGGACGCCAGCAGATCTACCTCGTGTCTTCGTGCGAATAATATCAGCTACTATTTTCACCTAACTCTGGCCGGTACTTGGATCTGCACAAGAAGTGCAGAGTGCAGTATCAGTACAACCGACCCCATGTACTGGTAAGCGTCGAGCCTCACGTCGACGAAGCAGTCACGAGGCTACGGCGGGGCATTTGTAACATAACCTGGATACAATGTATAATAAAGCAAGAAGGGAATAATAACAAATTAAACAGTACTTGCAACAATTAAATAAAACAACTCGGTTAACTTTTCCAGATCTCAGCTATAACCAATCCTCACGAAAATTTCCAAGTTTCAATTTAAATTAACCGTAAGTGCAAAATATGAAATGACAACAATAAAACAGTGAGTATTCTAGTCTTTATGTTTAAAAATCAGTAAAA